>LR751576.1:84901-157821 GCA_902729485.2 Mus minutoides | reverse complement strand
AGATGGATAGAGAGAATCTTTGGCCAGGTGAGGAGAGACTTACTCCCAGATCTAAGTGTTGGCTCACCCTCAGCTCTTCCTTCAAAGCGATGCTCATGTGGGATGTTATCCAGAACCCCACTGCTCCTACGAGCTGTAGGGTGGCCACCACCACCCATCACCCCTTCCCAACCTAGGGAAGAAGCTTGCCCCACCCCATACTTTGTTTTCTCTGGCTTTAAATAAAGCATAAGGATCCTGACCTCCCCTTTGAAACGAGAACATGAAGAACATATAGAAGTGAAGACTGGGCTGGAGAGATGCTTTTGCAGATGACCCAAGTTCAGTTCCCAGGACCCATATAGGTGGTGCACAGTCACCTGTAACTCTAGCTCCAAAGGACTCGATGCTCTCCTCTGGCTTCTGCAGGCACCTGCACATATGTAGTATGTACCTACACACATACACACAGGCATACACACACACACACACACACACACACACACACACACACAGAAAGGGATCACAATTGCATCCAGGAGAGTACGTGTGTGTGTGTGTGTGTGTGTGTGTGTGTGTGTGTGTGTAAGAGAGGGGAAGGGGGAAGAGAGAGAGAGAGAGAGAGAGAGAGAGAGAGAGAGAGAGAGAATAGCTACAACATTGATCCTATATCAGGTCAGAG
This sequence comes from Mus minutoides, assembly GCA_902729485.2. NCBI lineage: Eukaryota > Metazoa > Chordata > Mammalia > Rodentia > Muridae > Mus > Mus minutoides. The sequence continues at coordinate 157,160 of LR751576.1, read as the reverse complement.
GATCTCATGCATTCAGAATCCTTCTTGATACTGGTAGTGATGGAACCTATCCCTGAACAAACTATTCCACGATCCGTGAAATCTGAATATCACTGTTGTAAAGCCAGAAAACATAAAAATGAATTCTCTTTGCAAACGTCTGCAATCCTTTAAGAAGCAGCTGCTCTGTGTGGTGGCACAGGCTTGTCCCTCTACTTAGGAGCTGAGAGCGGACTGTGGGTGTCCTCGTCGTGTCCGTTTACCAGCAGAGCAACGCTGACAACTGTTTGTAAAGATACCAACGTGAAGGCAAGGTTTCTGCAACTTCCATACATGTTGACAGCTTTTCTCATTGTTAGAAGGATTAAAAGAGAGGCTGTGGATATTTCATGCAGGGATTGAATTCAAATATAATTTTTCGTATGTTTTTCCCCCCTCTTGTGTTTCTTCAAGTTCATTGTTCATGGATTTTTGTTTTGCTTTAATCCGATTTGATACTTGTGAAGCACTTTTAAGCTCAGAATTGTACTGGAAAATTCCATTGTGAGCTGTTAATTTCATCGGGATTGAGAGGACTTTAGCTTTTAGGAGTTAGCTCCAAGGCCTTGGAGTAACAGACACGGGCTGGGGATGGTGGTGGATGTGTGGTTGTGTGCCCCTGGAGGAAGGCTGGCGTGGATCCCTGGGATGACACAAGTCAGAAGAGGCCATAACACCTGAACCTGCTCTGAGGAGAGGGCCGGAGTTTCCTCTGGGATGTCATCCCACTGTGGAGTTTTTCCTCACACAAGGAGCTCAACTCCTAGGTCTGCCTGGAGACAGCTCATTCAGTTCTACCAGCCCCCCTGAAAGAGACCAGTGGGCAAATTCAGCTGTCATTCACTACATGCCATCAACCTCAGTTCCTGCCCACTTTGTTTTAAGATTTTATAATTACATTTTCTCCTTATAAGGGTTTTGTATGCAGGTATGTATGTTCATTGCTTGCACGGCTGGTACCAGCAGGAGCCAGAAGAGGGCGCTGGATCCCCTTCAGTTGGAGTTATAGATGGTTGTAAAGGGTCATGTGAGTGCTGGGAACTGAATCTGGGTTCTCTGTAAATGCATTTACAAGTGCTCTCAGCTACTAATTTATCTCTCTAGCTGCCCCTTTCTATCACCACCTTGGGTTGGTTGGTTGTTGTTGCTTTGAGAGATGGTCTCTCATTGGCCTGGAATTAGCCAAGCAGGCGCATTTAGCTGGCTAAAAGCCCCAAGAATCTGCTTGTATTTGCCTCCCTAAAACTAGGATTATAAGTGCAGGTCACCATGCCTAGCTCTTTGCTTGTTCATTTTCCTGTGGATTCTGTGGATTAAACTCGGGCTCGTGCCTACCATTCACCAATAGATTTATTTCCCCAACCCCAACCTGAGTCATTTTGACTCTGCCACTTTTAACATAAAATTGAATGTCTTCCAATGAGGCCATGGCTTTCCATTCACCACAGATTGTCTTATTTCTGATTGTTTGCCTCTGGCTAGACTCATATATTTATGATGCCTGCCAGGCCCCAGGGGCACCTAAGTTCATGGGTTCCTGGTCTATATGTAAAGCCAAGATGACTCTGGGTTTATCTGGGTAATGAGAATTCACACACACACACACACACACACACACACACACACACACACACACACAGAGGTCTGTGCTGTCCTTGGAAGTTTCATACAATCAGAGGTCACATGTTTTTAGCTTTATCTGTACCTCTCATGGGGTATACAACCATCTGTAGCATCGTTTTGCAGTGCTGCACTGACACATACCATTATAGCCATCCAGACAAATGCTCAGTGAATAACCTTTAACTTGTTCATGACTTGGATCAGCTTGCCACAAATGGTCCAAAGAACAAACAATATTCATCCATCTCTATCATTGCTGTGGCATCTCGAGACTTGCTTGCCTCTGGAGACGAGCAGATCAAACAAGTTTAGTGATATTTTGATTTTTTAAAAATTACATTTAGGTACAAGGAAAGGAGTCTAGAATAGGAGTCTCTTTTTAAACGAATCCTCCTTTCTGCTGAAGCCCCGCTGGGGAATGGAACAGGAGAAGGGAGTTTGGACACGGTTATTTTCTTACTCCGCCTCTTCCAGCCTTTGTCCTATGGGCTGTCTGATGAGTTGCCTGGCCCAGCAACAAAGCCCAGCCCACCTGTCTAGGTGATGGCCCCACCTCTTGGGAAACCTGGGAGTTTACCAGAGCCTTTCCATCACTAAGCCAGAAAACAGGTCACCATGTAGATTGCAGCTGCTCTGCAGAACCGATGATAAATCAAAAGGAAGGCAGGTTTTAAAGAAGGACCTACAATATCGCTTCCCGAGCCAGAGACAGAAATGACATTCAAGTACAGATTGCCCTCAAGCCCTCCATCCGGATCAAACCTTCTTTGCCCCCTTTTAAAGATCGTATATGTCGCCTCGCCCCGTTTCTCTAAACTATCTCAGTTGGCGCATGTTTATCCGGGTGTGTGTCCATCCGCTCCCGCTCCCATCTGGGTGTAATTTTCCACCGTCTCCTCCGCGCGCTGCATTTTCTTCTTTAATTCCCTCCTCTAAACCCACTTCTGTGGATCTTGCCTTCACATTATACCACTGAAAGGACCAGCTGGAAGGAAGTGCCTCTGAATGGAGTCCAAGAATGAAACAAAGACGATGGGAACCAGATGCCATTTCGGTCATCTCAGTGTGAGTCACCGTTCCTCCTGGAAAGTGCCGATTTCAATTCAACCGGCATTTCATCTTGGGCTCAGCAGACAGAAGTCCTCCCTCTCCACACGTGGAGGCTCCCACAGTCCTCACAGTGCCATAGATCTGAATTTTGCATCCTGTGAGTGTTCATAGAACTAGCAATAACAGATAAATATTTATTAGGGAGGTTTGAGATCCAACATAAGATGGTCATTTCCTTCGCGGGTCATTTGCCCACTCTGATTCCAGCCTCAGCTACTGTCCTGCTCCAACCCACCCTTAGGGTCTGAGACAGAACACGGCAGTTTGCTAAGAATATACTGGTTCGTATTGTTCAGAATTAAAAACAATTAACAACAACAACAACAACAACAACAACAACAACAAGACACTACTGTCCAGAGTCAGGTGATCTTCGTGTAGAATGTTTGCTATCTTTAAAATGGAATTTCAACTGAGTGCTGTGTGGTAAATCACATTAGACCCTAAGACACTAACAAACACCCAGATAATGTTACTTCCAAAACACTAAAAAACTGGAAGACACACACACCCTTTTCTTTTACAATGGCTTTGAGAAATGACTCTCAAAGCTCTTCTGGAAGGGATTCCCTTAACACTCTCCTTAAGCAAGGAGAGGCAAATGACATTGGGGTGACTTGGGACACAGTAAGACTGTCCAGCAGAGAAGATGCTTGTCGCACAAGCCTGAGGACCAGGATTCGATGGTCCCTGAAACTCATATTAACGTGGAAGGTCTTCAGCCAAAAAGTTGTCTTCTGATCGTCTGTGTAAAGTGGGACACCTGTGCCCCCTTGATAATCATACTTTTTAAAATTTAAGTATAATTATTATATATGCCATATATGATATATATTTATGTATATAATGTAAGAGTATATAAGTATAATTGTCATACATGTCACACACACACACACACACACACACACACACACACACACACACACACACATATATATATATATATATATATATATATATATATATATATATATATGACATATAAGTATGACAAAATCCAATGTCATATAAAGCCTGATTCATGTGGCTATGCATGTGTGCACACATGCGTCCCTGCATATACAAATTATGCACATGTCCAAAACAACCTACTATACACATACATTTGCCTACACTTCCTTTGAGAATTCTGCTGGAGTATCTGTAAAGACAATAAAAGAGAAACCAAAATGAAGGCAAAACCAGAACGATCGGCAGATGTTTGGTGATCTTCCAGAAGATGGAAAAGAAGTGACAGTTTTTGGTGCACAAAGAAGAGGGGAGCACTCAGGATTCCAGAGCTGCCCAGGAAATGGGAGGTGATCTTTCCATGGGATCCTGAAGGGTCCCTACAAAGAGCATTAACAAACAGGCGCAGACCTGGAGTGCACAGGTAAGCCAAATGATTGGGCAGGTAACTGAAGGTCAGCTAGGGAGTGCCCTTCCTGCCTTCCTCACCCAAACCACGTGTATGGACCAGGTTTAAGATTCAGAGCCTTCCTTCCTTCCTTCCTTCCTTCCTTCCTTCCTTCCTTCCTTCCTTCCTTCCTTCCTTCCTTCCTTCCCTGGGATCTGCCCAGTGTGAGCTGGAGAGATGGCTGAGAGGTGGTGTGCATGCACTAATCTCCTGGAAGATATGGTCTCAGTTCTCAGCACCCATGTGAGGCAGCTCACAACTGCACCTAACTCTAATCCCGGGGGACTCAGCACCCTCTGCAACCTCCATGGGTAGCCATGCACATCTGTGGCATACAGATGTGCACAGACACATGCACACAAACACACAGCTTTAAAGACTCATATTTTAAAGGTCTTCTCCATTAAAATAAAGCCTTTTCTTGAGAAGAACAAAAGCTTTGAGGGGGGGCTTCACCCACCCACCTTTCTCTTTTCTATCTATCTATCTATCTATCTATCTATCTATCTATCTATCTATCATCTGTCTGTCTGTCTGTCTGACTGTCATCTATCTATCTGCATTTTGTCTGGGGAGAGTCATCTACAGGTTTCCTAGTGTTCTCCTCTGAGTTCTTCCTCAGTGCCATGGCAATTGTGCCCCCCCACAAGCATAAAATAAATAAATAAAATGTAATTAAAATGTCATTATAAAAATAGGTCCTGGAGGTTGTGCAGATGAACGGGGATGGCGATCAGGTGTAGGAAGAGGTGGGGCAAGAGAGGGCTGGGAGTGAAAATGGAAATCTGTAGAGGGTGGGGAGCAGTAGAGTGGGGCATGGGAGTGGGGACTAGGGGGTTGGGTGGGGAGTGGGGTAGAGGGGGAACATCTGTGGTGACTCGCTGTAGGCCTGGGACAAGAGAGGATATGGGAGTATAAAGGGGTGACCCTATCTGAGATTCCTATCAGAGGGGGATACAGAGCCTGAAGTGGCCACTTCCTGTAGCCAGACAGGACTTCCAGAGCAGGGAGGGGGAATATCAGTCCACCCACAAAAGCTTCAACCCAAAATCTGTCTTGCCTTCAAAAATGTGCACAGATAAAAGATGGAGCAGAGATTGAAGGAATGGCCAACCGATGACTGCCCCAACTTCAGAGCCATGCTATGTGAGAGAGCCAACTGCTGACACTATTAGTGATACTCTGCTATGCTTGCCGACAGGAACCTTGCATAACTGTCTCCTGAGAGGCTTCATCCAGCAGCGGTTGGAGGCAGATGCAGAGACCAACAGCCAAGCATCAGGCAGAGCCCAGAGCCCAGGGTGTCTGGTGGAAGAGTAAGAGATAGAAGTGGTCAAGTTGGAGGGGGTCAAGGACACCCCAAGAAGACTACAGAGTCAACTAACTGGGGACCTCGGGGGCTCACAGTACTGGAGCCACCAACTAGGGAGCATGCAGGAGCTGGACATCTTTAGCAAAAGTGCAGCTTGGTTTTCATTTGTGTCCCCTAACAAGTGGAACAGGGTCGTCTCAGTCTCTGTTTCCTGTCATTGGATGGCCTTCCCCTACCAGGACTGCCTGGTTGGGCCTCAGTGGGAGAGGGTGTGCCTAGTCCTGCTGGGACAAGAAGCCCCAGTGTAGGATGGTACCTATGGGGAGGGGCTCCTTTTCTCTGAGAAGAGGGGAAAGGCACAATGGGAGGAGAGATTTGTAAGGGTGGGAGTGGGAAGAGAAGAGGGAGGGGGCTGTGATCAGGATGTAAAGTGAATAAAAACAGACAAAAGCAAAAGGCAAAACTAACAACTGAAAAAAGTCCTGTCATACTGACGGCAGATGACTGCATCTTATGCTCACTGTGTCTCCTGTTGAGGGATTGGCAGATACAGTGGGGTGTGTATGCATGCTCTGTAATGTCCTTGGCGCATGAGACATCAGCGGGCAGTACGGAGCACAGGCTGGTGATGCATTATTGTCCAGTTGGTTTTGTGCCTCCCTTGAACATCCTTCAAGAAGTCACTGACCCCTAGAGGAATATGGGAGAATGAAGCACAGCTGTGTGAGCTGGAGTTGCCTGGACAACTAGGATTTGACTGGTCGATCCTTAGCCACCTTCCCCAGAAGTGTCAACAGTAATCACACTTAATTAGTAGTGATCATTAGAGCCACCTGGCCAATCCCAATCTCAACCAGCTGCCTCTGACCAACCTATAGATAAATAAACTAAACAAATAATGGTTAAACACTAAAGTACAAATAAAAGTGTTTATGCATGTGTAACATTACCAAGCTGACTTTAGTAGCTTTGAGTTAGTGTGACAAAATACTTGACGCTAGACAGCTTATAAAGACAAAAGGTTCATTTAATCCATGGTTCTGAAGACATAAGAGGACTGCCCCGGCATCTGCTTGCCTTTGGCAAGGGCTTTATAATAGATAACACAACAGACGGTTGGGACACATGCAGAAGAGAAATTCAGAGACATTCTAGGCTTGCTTAACACAACCGATTCTTGCAGAAACCAATCTAGTTTCATGAGACCTGACCGACTCTCTTGAGGCAACACTTATCCACTCATGGGGATGAAGCCCTGTGACCTAATTAGCTTCCACTAGGTCCCACATCTGAGAACTTCCCCTACCTACCTCTTACCACATTGGACCTTTGAGGAGAGGGGAAGTATATTATGCCTCAGTCATGATTTCCATCCCAATAGCCTGAGAGTACACAGAACTATGACCTCCACAGCAGAAAACACAGTTCAAAACTTAAAGACTAGACTCTCAGACTGAGGCGAGTTGGGCTAACATGGGGTCCTGTCCTTTCTAATACTTGACTTCAGTTGTCTGATACCCACTTCTCCCTTGGATCTCCATTTTGTTCTGTTCTGACCACGCCCACCCATCAGGTTGATGTGGCATTTCTTTTTCACACTTGTAATAAGAAGCCTCCTAATTGCTGATGTGGGTACCCAGCAGAAGAGCTGGGCGCTTAACAAATGTTGGCAGAACATATACGCAGCCTATTTTGCATGGTGTCAGCAACGGAATGTTAAACGTATGTAAACCAAGAAATAGAGTTGTGGACCTCCTTGGGGAGAGCAGAAAGGCAGAGAATGACTCTCAGTAGTTAAGTACTTGTCTTGCATGCTTGCACTACAGGAAAATAAAATAAATATCAAGGAATAGAAAGGTTGAAATGAAATGGATGATCAGAGGCAGAGTTGATGTCGTACATAAAGGTGACTTGTTTCCTGTACTTACACCGGGAATTATGACACAGGACTGGAATGACTCCTTTTTAGCTCATGTAGATTCAGGAGGTAAAATGGGCAGCCTGATTGGCCATCAAATTCAATGAATTAAAAGCAAATTAATTTTCAGTTTACAGTGGCACCTCTTTGTCACAGTTATAGCATTTGTAAAGCTCAGCAGCTGGTGGCCACTGCACCGGAAGTCTGCTGCACCGGATGTGAGGTGCACCGGATATCCACTGCATCGGATATGTGCTGCACCGCATGTCTCAGGTACAATACTTCCTCCATCATGTTCAAAGTTTAGTTGGAAACAATGTGTTGAAGCATCAAGAGTCACCACTGGTGTGTGTGTGCATGCGCATGTGCATGCACAAAGGCAATGACTCAAACCAGAGCTCCAAAGTGCAAAACAGCAGTTTGAGCACACAGAACCCCTAAAGTGAACTTTGTAGGCTCAAATTCCAGCCCTAGTGCCAGTTGTCATTGATTTCTGTATTTGTATTCATCTATGTGCCAAACTACAAAGTACACATGAATCTAGCTCATGGAGTTTTGTGAAAACATAACAAGCTAACAATGTCTATATATACATATGCATTTATTTTGAGCTTCTAAGAGCACTTAGCATGTGGGGATTGCTCAATGATGCATATCTTTGCATATCTTCCTTCCTTCCTTCCTTCCTTCCTTCCTTCCTTCCTTCCTTGTTTGTTTGTTTTGTTTTGACAAGGGTTCCTGTGTAGCCTGGAACTAACTCACTCTGTAGACCAGGCTGGCCTCAAACTCTGACCTCAAAGAGATCTGCCTGCCTCTGCCTCCAAAGGGATTAAAAGTATGCACCACCACCACCCAGCCAGCCTTGTATATTTTTATTGTCTATCCTATAAGCTGGACTTTATTTTACCACAGGCACATAGTTTAAGTAGACTGTATATATGAGATTTATATGTATTTACCAGGTGATATTGAATACCTTCTATATCAGAAATGCACATTCATATACAGATGTATAACTCTTTTTCATGGCAAAAAACACTCTCAATTTCTTCTTTGCACATTCCTGAAGTTTCTATATTTCTACCCTGAATATATATCGTCTTGTAAAAAGAATGCATATTTAAAGACACTAACATATCCTGCAACAAATAGCATTGTACATCTGTCTGAGTCCCATGTGTTGGCCGATCGCCCCACCAGTTCCTACGTGCTACATCTGAATCATTGGCTTGGCAGATTTCGTCCACAGGGGCCCATTAGATAATCTATGTGATTAGCTAATCAGGGCTTCGTGACCTCTTTCCCGGACTGTTACAAAATCCTCCTGGCAGATCCTCATCCCAAGTCCTACCCTACCCCAGTCTCCTGGTGCTCTCTCCACAGTATTGCCAGTGACCTGGTACGTCTCAACTCTCCACATTGCTTTCTGCTTAAAATGTGGTGAACTGCACTTCACAGCACGAGCCACCAAATCCTTGCCAGTCTTTCTAGAGTACAAGATCTCCCAGCCATTCTGTATCTATGATATTTCATATTGACAGGATCTAGAGCAGTGGTTCTCAACCTTGCCCCTGCTGTAACCCTGTAATACAGTCCCCTCATGTTGTGCTGACCCCAACCATAAAACTATTCTCCTCAGTATTCCATAACTGTAATTATGTTACTGTTAGAAATCATAATGCAAATATCAGTGCTCTCCAATGGTCTTAGGTGACCCCTGTGAAAGGGTCGTTTGTTGTCCTCTAGGGGAGTCACAACCCACAGGTTGAGAACCACTGAGCCAGACTCATCTGTGAACCCTCTGCACATGTCTGTAAGGGACTAACTGAGGTGAGACCCAGGCTAAATGTGGGCAGCACCACTAGATGGGCTGGGTTCCTAGACAGAATAAAAAGAAACATGCCAACTTGGTTCCACCTTTCTTTTCTCCCTGCGTCCTGTCTACGGGTGCGGTGTGACCAGTCACCTCCCGCCCCTGCTACCAAGCTCTTCCTCCCTTTAACTCACTTCTTTCAAGCATTTTGTCAACAGCGGTGTCAAAGTTATCTAAGATGCTATCCAAGTCTTTACCCTCGGCATCAAAGAGGAGTCTACCTCCTTCTCTACAATCTCTGCCACCAACAAGTCTTGCAACACTGCCTATCATTGCCCAAAAGTCCAGAGCTCCCATAGCTGGACCTCTGTCCCACATCCAGCTGCACAGAGCAACAGTCCAGGTGTTTTCATCCCTCAATTGCATGATCCTGGTGCAGGTGGGACCCTTCCTGTGCGTATCCCAGATACTGATCCCCAAATAATGCACAATGAGTTGTTATTACAGAAGAGTGGACTTGGAGACAATACATTTTCAATAATTTTTACTAAAACGGGTATTAACTATGCTGGAAATCGAACCCAGGACCTTATGCATGCCAGACAATCACCCTACCCACTGAGCTACACCCCCAGCCTTAAAAGAATCTTTAAAAGTATATTGTTATGCCATACAAACTCCATTAAAAACATTACACTTATTCCATGAGTGTGTCTCTGCGCACGTTGAGGTTCTGAAGATAACTTTCAGGTTCTGGTTGTGTTTCCACTATATGGAATCCAGGGATTGAACTTGAGTCATCAGGCTTGGCTGTAAGCTCTCTCAGCCACAGAACCACCTTACCAATCCAGTTTCCATGTAATAAGTAGTGGAGACATCCCCTTTGCTAGCTATTTCCCTGATGACAGCCAATATTCATAAGTACCTAACATGTCCTTCACAAGGCAGGTGTGACAGCCCCTCATGACCTTCTTGAAGAAATGGAAACTTATGACTTTACCAATGTCCCATAAATATAAAGTGACTCCATGGAGCTGTAAGCCCGAGAGAATGGGTTTAGAATTCCTCCTGCTTTCAACCACAGTTTCTACAGCTTGTACAATATCACTTCAATAAAACATCAGAGCACAGCAGTGCTGACACAATAAACATGTAAATTATTTTGATGTTTTCAGTGCTCTTGACATCAAAATAAATACCTTTACATATGTCCTGATCCATTTCCTCAGGGAGAGTTTTCTAGAGACAAATATTATTTTTTGAAAGGGTAAGATGCAAGCACTACAGTTTTAGATATGCAACATCCAGCTATTCTAACAAATAGGCTGAGAACTCCATATTGCATTTTCTCTCTTACTCTCATCAATATTTTCATAGCTTAAAAAACAAAATTCTACTATGTAGGTGAGATGTTTCAACAGGTAAAGGTGCCTCTCACACAACCTGGATTCTGTTTCTGGAGCCCACGTGGTGAGAGGAGAGAATAACCCCTTCAAATTGTCCTCTGACATCGACACATTTACCCCACCCTATACTCAAATAAATAAATAAAATAATCTTTAAAAAATTAAAGACTGCAATGTTGTTATCTGAGGGCAATTAATTCCCTTTGAAGTATCTTAGCTCCTTCCCAACCTCCAGCAGTTTCCCTGATCCCTGGTCCAGAGCTGGCTCTTTCAGAGGGTCCCAATCAAACCTGCCTGTAGCCTACGCTTTAAAGGATCTCTGAAAGCATACCGTTTCCTCCTTCCATCCTGTGCTTTCTTTCTTTATATATATATATGTCTATGAACACATATATGTATATGTGTATATATATATGAATATATGTCCACATATATGTATATGTGTATATGTATATATGTATGTGTAAATATATGCATATGTAAATATGTATAAAAGTATGTGTGTATATGTATGTATATGTGTATATGTACCTATATTATGTATAAATTCTTTGAGAATTTTAAATACACTTGCAATGTATTTTTATCATATGCATGCACCCTAGTCTTCCCCCTACTCCTACCAAACTCATTCTTCACCCTTCTACCTCTTCCCAACTTCATATCTTCCTTTCTTTTTCTATCTTTGTCTTATAACCCAGAGTTGGATCTATGCTCTTCCTATATCACCGGATCTTAAACAGCTTTCAGGGAGCTGACTCAGTAACACAGACACACTCTTCCTGGCACACAAGGCGTATCTAGGCTAACCCCTGAGATAAACAGCGAACTGAGTTTCCGCATTGGCAAAGCAGAGACAGCAATGGCTTTCTCCCGGCTGCTTGAGAGCACATGGTGGGGCTCCTATAAACAAACCTTGGGGCTAAGTGCCAGTATTACTGTGATTGTTCAGTATCCATCCTTAATCCAGAGTGAAGAAAGAACGTGACTCATTCTGTCACCTACGACAGGACAGTCCTTCATTGTGGAACGTGGGCTGTTGGGAACGGCTTGAGTCCAGTTCCGAGAGGCTGAACTCCTCAGCTGGGTGCAGTGAGCTGTCTGTGCCAGTCTCCCCGGGCACAAGAGAAGTCCTTCGGGAGACAATGGTGGCCATTGTGGAGCTGGGGTGTGGCGAGAGGGGGAATGTGGGTAACGCCCACTGAATCTTTGCCAAGGACCTGCACAGCAAGCAAGGGAAGTTTTTCCTGGGATTCTTTTCTGATTAAGAAGTGGGAACGAAGCTAAAAGACTTGTTCCTCCCGAGGCAAGGAAGCCTCAAAGATCTCCAAACAGGTGGCCAAGCCTCAGTGGGTTATGGCGCATGGATGATGGGGCCTTGGCCCTCGTTTCCACTTTTCTTTTTTTTTTTTTTTTTTAAACTGCCGTCGACCCTAGCCCTGGTCCTCTGCTGAACAAGTCCACCCATGAAGGAGTGAGCTGAGCTTCACCTCTCTGCCAAGCCATGAGGGCCCTTGAGGCCAAATTAAACAAGCTAATAACGAGGAGCTCAAGTTGGGCAACTCATGCAAAGAAACAAGAACGGGCGGAGGCCGGAGCAGCCAAACAATGGCTTAAAGGGGCGACCAAGCGTCAGAGTCAGTGGCCTGATACCAGAGGAAAGGGAACCAGGTTAGGAAAGGTGTGAAAAGAGGTAACGCAGTGCCTCACGTATTTGGGGTACTCATTGTTTACCCTGCCACAGTCTGTTTGTAGCCAGTGTTTTCTGGGTACCCTTTGAACCACAGCTCAACTTGAGCCAAGGGTGGAAAAAGCCTCTAGGTTGGTGATTCTCAACCTGTGGGTCACGACCCTCAGGGCATCTACTAAATATCTTGTGTATTCAAAATTTACATTATGACTCATAATAGTAGCAAAAATTACACTTATGAAGTAGCAATTGAAATAATTTAAGTTGGGGGTGTCACTATAACATGAAGAACTGTATTAAAAGGGTGCAGCATTAGGAAGGTTGAGAACCTCTGCTCTAAGTATATGGGCTGTGTCATGTGATGCTGTCCCCAGCTGGGAGACGCCAGGAAATCTGCAGTGTATTATAGCCTTCAACCTTCTCTAGTGAATGGTTTGTTTCAGAAAAGAGCCATGTGACACATGCAGGAAAATGAACTCTATGTCAGGGAACTGTGTGTGCATTTCCTAAGAAAGAAAAAAAATTTTCATTTATTCACTTTGTTTCCCAAGAACAGTATCCAAGAACCTCTAACTTAGGCAGAAATTGTGTGTTTTCACACATCCTTCCCAGATCCTTTTTTCCGTATCTTCTCTCATATGTGTGATGTTGCCTGGTCCGCTGTCATTAGGGTTCTCTGTGCTCGTTTATTTGGGCAACTTTGTTTCTGAGTTCATTTTCTTTCTTTCTGATGGCTTCATTTAGAGTTGCACAAGTCAGTAGAAAAAAATGGCAGTTCATAGCACAGCCCTCTAATCCCAGGCTCGGTGCTACCCCACGAAGTTACCTGGCTCTGTGTAAAATTAAAATGAAGGGCCTTATAGTCAACAATGGTTAAGGATGCCCTAGAGCAGTAAGGAGTTAGGGAGCATATCGGAACGTAGAGGCCTGCGTCATAACACAGGTTACAGGCCTATGGAACCAGCCTTGCTTCCCCAGACTTGGTGAGTGGCTTGTGAAGGCTATACTCACCAATGCCTGTTTTCTCATCTTTAAATGGTGGCCTATAATAGTACCTGCCTCACAGCACTGTATCAGGCTAACTAACGTGGTGGCCTGCTTAGCATTGTGAATCTCAGGTCTGCCTGAGCTGCGTAGTGAGACCTGGTCTCAGGACCAAAGGAAAATGTCCCCATGACAGTCTAGAAACGACAATCACATCCATCCCTAACGGAGGAGCTGCAGACAGTGGAGGACTTCTAAAGGGGAAAGGGTTAGATTTGTTTATTTAAGAATCTGTTTCCTGGTAGGTTGAGTATGTTCTAATGGATGACCCCATAACTAGCAGTATATATATATATATATATATATATATATATATATATATATATATATATATACACACATACCACAGGTTAGAGTAGATGGGTTATTTGAAAACGAGGAGCACAAAGTTGGGGAGGTAGGGAGTATATGTGGGAGGAGTTAGGGTTGGGGTGATTATGATAAAATAAAATATTAACAAGTAGAAAAAAATGGAGAAAAAGGAACAAGAAATTTGATTCAGTTTACCAAATATTTCTGCCCCAAACACCTCAAGTAACACAGTGTACTGTACAGCCGGGTCCTGTACCATGTGATCACGTGACTACAGGGAGCCATGGCTGGCCGTGGCTGACCAGCACAAGGAAAGCATCATCCTGAATAAGGCTAGCCCAGGAAAAGATCAAAGTTCAGAGTGCAGAGTTAGAATGTCCAGTGAGCACACATCACCTTCACACCATAAAGTGGTAAAAGAAAAGAAAAGAAACCCACCTTGGTCCTCCGAGGGGCACTGTGACGCACACATAGAATTCCAGCTCTCTGGCGATGAGGCTGGAGCACCCAGAGATAAGAGGCTGGCCAGGTAGGACTACGTAGTGAATTCTAGGGCAGCCTGAACCATCTAGTAAGACTGTTTTTGTGGTTTTTCAAACGATCAATAAATGGCAAAAGCAAAGGTCTTGCGCTTCTATAGAAAAATTGGAAATCAAGAAGGAGAATTAAGTTAAAACTCGTATCATGAAGTAACCCAGTAATACAAAAAAAAAAAAAAACCTTTGAAATGAAACGAAAGAAGCAATAACGTAACCACATAGCTTTGTCAAATCTTAACATCTTTATGTGTTTAGAGGTTTAATGTAAAATGTCAAAAACACAAAGATGGCAGCTCCACAAAATAAGAAGGTAAACACTGCTCTAACCAGAGGTGGACCGAGAAACGGGGCTTGGGTACCCACACTGCAGATCCCTTGGGCCCTGCTGACTACAGGTCCGCCCTCCCCTCAGAGACAGCCGCTAGTCTGTCCTTTACAGAATTCACCAAGGACAGATGTGCATATGAACCCAGACAAAGAGAGACTCATAAATCAACCCTGAGCCATATAGCAAGAAAATAACACACCTGACATAGGTGCTGGGAGCTGAACTCAGGAGCTCCAGTCCCAAGAAATTTGATCGAACGATTTATTGATTGATGATTGATTTATTGACTGGCTGACTGACTTTATGTGTGTGTGCACGTATGTGAGTGTGGGTGGCCATACCAGTGAGCAGCGGAGGGCCTTGGTGCCTTCCTTTATTACCTTCCTGCCTTTAGCATAGAGGTTTACATTTTCCCCCTGTAGTCCACAAGCCAGCATGAGGGACCATCTTGTTCCTGCTTCTCTTAGGACTGAGCTTACAGGCATACTCAGGATGCCTAGGTCCTGTGGATGCTGGAGGTTAAGTGCCGGTTCTCACAATTACACAGCGAGTACCGTTAACCACAAAGCCGTTGCTCTACTCCCTCAATAAGTATGTCTTTCACATCTGTCATAGCTGTGAGAAATGACTTCTTATTCTATGCTCATAGAGGAGTCACAGCTGGGACCGGATAAGGTCGTGGCTTCCATCTTAGAGATCCACAATACCTTACACCAAAGAGAAAGCTTGTACCCTTTCCCCCCTTGGTGCCTACAGCAGATGCACTCTATGCTGCTTTAAATTGGTCAGTTCCTGTGTTAGTCAGAGTCTTATAGAAGGATATTATGGGACGTGTTCACATAGATACACGACTCACAGGCTCAGGAATCTAAACTGCAAGACAAATGCAGAAGTGCTGGCGATACTTCAGCAGTCACCTTTATTTCTTGGCTTGGCTTCTGCATGGGTGTGTCTGCTTTCCTATCGCCAGCTGCTTTTGAAAACCCAGAAGCGGGGGCTTGACTGCTGTTCGCTTCCAGTTCTGGTTTGAGTCTATGTCTGAGTACATGACGTGAGAAAAACTCTGCAGATGTCTAATTAAGATAACACGCATTCAGTTGTACATAATATGTATGTATGTATGTATAACTGTCTATAAACATGTACATGTGTGTGAATGCTCTGTATATGTGTATGTGTGTCCACACTCAAGTGGAAGCCGGAAGACCACTTTGTATCTCATTCATTAGATGCTATCAACCTGTTTTGTCTTGTTTTGACTTTTGAAACAGGGTCTCTCCCTGGCCTGGAACTCATTAAGTAGTCTATGCTGTGTAGCGAGTGGGTCCCAGGGAACCTGCCTGTCTCTGTATCCCCAGCACAGGGATCATAACCACACACTAAGGGGTCCAGGTTTTGTTGTATGGGTCCCGGGTAGTGAGCTTAGCTCCCGGCAGTTGCGAGGGCTTTACCCACTGAGCCAGCCCCTTAACCTTGTTACACATAATGTTTATATCAAAAGGCCAATCCACCAAAAGACAAGGCAAGCTGAAATGTTTGTGGGGAAGTATACCAGCATCTTCAGTCTATTCCAAAGCTATATATAAAAATAAGCTAAATCACTGGCTCTGGAGATAAGTGGATACCCAAGAGAGGAATTATACAGAACCATCCAGTTCTTTTCAGCCTTGTTGTGTGCCTCTGATTTTTCTTTCCATAATAGAGTGTTAGCGTGGGAACTCACTCTGAAGAAGAGCTTTCCAGGTCTTTACTTAGTTCTAAGCCAAAGTGAGAAAGGAGACACCAACTACTCAACTTCTGCCAACGGCTGCCCTTTACCCATGCTCTGTGAACACGGAGGTGTTACTTTACAGCAGAGCTGTCTGAACAGAGCGAGGCAAGGACATGGGGTGGACAATGAAACCTTATGGAAAAGAGTGGTTCCTCCATCAAAGGTGCAGCCATGGCAACGCCCCTGTACTGGTCACCATGGCAACGGGGTGAATGGCGTGTCAGAATGTCCTGCACTATGACACCATCTCTCGATGCCATTCACAAAGGACGACTAGTAATTGCGTCTGAGTTTTCTGAGTTGATTTTCAGATAGATGTTGTACTTCTTGTAGCATGTATTTCAGCGAGGAAGAAGATGATCGGAAAATAACACTGAGTGGTCGGCCTTACAGACTAAAGACATATGTATCTAAGGTGGGCTAGCCTTCAACCTTTTATTAGATACCCACTACCCACTTAGGAAGGAATCTGTTTGTATTATTTAACACCTGACTCCTGAGAAGTCTAAATTGCACACTTAAAGGGGAATATTTAAAGGGCTGAGATGGCTTAGGCGGTTAGCTTAAGCCTTGGAAGCATGAAACCTGAATTCAATCCCTGGGACCCACATAAAAAGCCAGGTGTGGGGGCACCTGCTTGTACTCCCAGTGCTGCTGAAGCTGAGACAGGAGGATACCTGGGACTCCTGGGCTAACCTGGGCTAACTTGGCCTAGTTAATGAGCCACAGATCCCAGGGAGAGACAAGGTAGACATATCCTGAGGAATGACAGCTGAGGTTGAATTCTGGCCACTGGACTAATGAACATACATGCATATACACACACACACACATGCACGCGCACACACACAATTTAAACACAACTTCTTCATTTTTTTAACACAACTTCTTAAATTGAAGGTTTCACATATTGACTAAGGTAGGAGAGTGGAGGGCAGGGGAAGCCAGGAAAGGGAAGGTTACCTGATGGTTAAATAAAGGGCTATAGGCTTTTCCTCCCAGCCACAGGAGGACTCAAACAATTATTCCTTAATATATGATCTTGCTTTAAGGTATATATTTTGTTTAAATTGTTAAAGGCCCAAGTATCTATCTATCTATCTATCTATCTATCTATCTATCTATCTATCTATCTATCTATCTATCTATCTATCCATCTATTCCATCCATCCATCCATCCATCCATCCATCCATCCATCCATCCATCCATCCATCCATATACCTATCCATTCATCTATCTATCTATCTATCTATCTATCTATCTATCTATCTATCTATCTATCTATCTATCTATCTATCTATCCATCTATTCCATCCATCCATCCATCCATCCATCCATCCATCCATCCATCCATCCACCCATCCATATACCTATCCATTCATCTATCTATCTATCTATCTATCTATCTATCTATCTATCTATCTATCTATCTATCTATCTATCCATCTATTCCATCCATCCATCCATCCATCCACCCATCCATATACCTATCCATTCATCTATCTATCTATATCTATCTATCTATCTATCTATCTATCTATCTACTCACCTATCAATTCATCTATCTATCTATCTATCTATCTATCTATCTATCTATCCATCTATCATCCATCCATCCATCACACACACACAGCTGTCCACCTGTTCCTCCTTTCTTCCATCCATCCATCCCTTTCAGCTACTTAACTTTTCAGAGACGGGATTTGATCAGGGACCTTGGTAGTCAGCATCAGGAGGTGAAACACCCTTGTCTAGAAAATTCAAAACACATTTGAGTTGCTCTTAATTGACAAGAACATGAGGTCAGCTTTGCTAACTGAAGCCGTGTGTGCTCAGCTTGGCTAAGAACCAACAGGCAGAAGCCAAGACGACCACGGCTCCCTTTCTCTTCCTGTTTGACTTAGCAGCATCTTCAGTGATTCTGTCCTTCACTGTCACCTCCCACACTCCATAACCAGTCACTTGGGCTGTTCCGTTCCAGCTCCAGGACAGAGCGAGGAAAGAACCAGGCTTCCTACCCATGTTGTAACAGGAAGGGAAAGGCTTATGCTTCAAATTCTCCCTATGCTTTTTTCTGCCTAGCCTTCCAAAATCCCAAAGATCAACCACATAGCCACCATGTTGACAGTATTGGCAGCATATCTGTAGAACTTTTGAACACAGGCTCCTTTTGCGTAAAGCTCTTTGACTCTGTTATCTCTATTTGACAGTTGAAAATTTGGGACATGGAGAAATGGGGTCATTTTCCCCATATCTCAAGGTTAGGAAGTGACATACTTGCCCATCAGATTCAAAACTCTTAACCGTGAATAATAATAATAATAATAATAATAATAATAATAATAATAATAATAATAATAACAACAATAAATGGGGAAAACAAGCCCCCACATGAGTGGGGACTAAACACAGGTCATTGAGTGGAGTCCTTTCCTTACAGGACTGTGGCACCTCCCAGAAATATGCCCCAAAGTGACAGAATTAGGAACCATACCAGGGTGGAAGAACTTAGACTTTCTATTTATTTATTTATTTATTTATTTATTTATTTATTTATTTATTTATTATAAGTACATTGTAGCTGTATTCAGACACACCAGAAGAGGGTACCAGATCTCATTACAGATGGTTGTGAGCCACCATGTGGTTGCTGGGATTTGAACTCAGGACCTCTGGAAGAGCAGTCAGTGCTCTTAACCATGGAGCCATCTCTTCGGCCCCTGGACTTAAGACTTTCCAATCCTGTCTTGATAGAATTTAACTGCTGGTCACCAGATATGTCTGTGTTAGTAGGAAGTATTCGAAGAAGACCAAGATGCTTGGTTAATCACCTCTCGGTGGAGAAGGGCCTGGACTAACCAGATGGAGATAAGACAGTAACCCTAGTGTCCATGGCCTGAAGTCACATGACTTATGAGCTGCTTGGCTGCAGAGGTTTATCTGTGAAGGAAGTAAGAGGCCATGATGATAGAAGGCAAGAAGAGCAGTGGAAGCAAACGTTGTCATGGTCAAAGCATTGGGGAGTAAGAAGATAATAAAGGTATATACCAGAGTGACCCAGGACCCAGGGCCAAAGAGAAGGGATTCTAGTTGAAGGCCATTGAGACTCAGGCTAACTACTGGTGGAGAGCTAACTGGTAATAGAAGTGACAGGGAACAGCTCCTTCCAGGGGTATAAGATAGACACATAAGTCTCAGACCAGGTGTGCTGACATCTCCCCAACACCCTCTAACCTCCCAAAGGGCCTCTCATTGGCCAAACTCAAATGGCGTCCAGTCAGCAAGCCAGGGGATGTTGTCAGTGTGAATTAGGAACGTGTCTTGGGAGCAGAATAAGGTGAGAACTTGGGCAAGGAGCAATCAACCATGAGAGAGAGTCAATCCTTCCAGACTCTAAAGTCAGAGGGGATGCGGAACCTTCCCTGGAACAGTCTGAGGGAATGAAGAACAGAAGGAATGAAGAAAAGGGAAGAGTGTTGCTCCCCTAGCCTTGGTAGCATTAGCCAAGCCATTGCTATAGGTGGCATGCTGGTCTCTAACAAATGAACATACTCTTCCTGAGTAGTGCCACACTCCATGAGGCAAAAGTTCAAGGACACTAATCTTTGCCTCTCAACATTGTCACAGCGAAGGTGCCTGACTTAGTTCTATTTTTTTTTAAGTTAACATCGTTTCCTGAATGTTGTGGGGGACATTCATTCAGAGAGAGAGAGAGAGAGCACGAGAGCGTAAAAGGCACTTACCTTGTGATTGCTGCGCGCTCAACTTACCAGCTAAGAGGTCAGCACGGGGCTCCGACTGCAGAAATCCTGCCCATTTTCCTCTTGAAATGCTCAACTCTATTATTTGCGAGTTGCTTAAAAGCTACCATTTTGGTTTTCAAAATGACAGTGATATTTATTTTCTGGTTAAAGAGTGGGAGGGGTGGGGGTGGACAACTCCCCAGGCTGTAGCTTAATGTTTTGAACCTTTTCCTCAAGGGTCACATACCATTGCAAACCTGCACCTCTGGACTTGAAACCTTATCCAGCAAGGTAACTCCTTGCAAAAACAATCAAATCTGGGTCTCTAAGACTGAGGGACAGGAGTCCAGGAGATAGGCGGCATCTGGGACAGTCTCCCTGGAAAGGCTTGATGTCCAGTTGCAATATATCCAAGAGAAGACGCAATTTGAAGTGCACTGTGCTTATGAAGGGGTCTGGCAACTTTCCTGTACTCTCTGTGGAATGCCTTTACTAATTCTGTGGTTTCGAAGGACAGGGCTGAAACCAGTCATCAGAGAAAAACTACTCATCCAAGACAGTGAAAACGAGCATTGGTCCCTCTGTTGGCCCATGGCCCGCTCAATGCTTGCTACTGGGGCACCCAAGACATTTGTCTAACAATTAATAATGGGCTAACGCTGACCATTGTCAGGGTACCATCCCTTAGTAGAGTGTCCAAGGAGCCAGAAGTTGGAATTCTCTTGAGCACAAAAGGGATGTTACAGGGGGTGTCTGTGTAGCAGACAACATTGAATCTGCTCTGTGCAGGGATGGGGGGTGGATGCTGTTCTAGATCTGATGTTACTCAGATAGACACTAGTCCTGGTTGGGGGGAGATGGTTGGGGGGAAGAGGAAGTTAGGAGCTGAGGGCCTGGGAGCCAGCTTTCGTGAGGCAAAAGGTATTTCTGGAAGATTGTACCTAAGGAAAGCGTCAACGGGATTACTTACATGTTGATTTTTAAGCAGCTAAAGAAAATCAATTGCTTCAAGCTTCTATGGGTAGTAGGTAAGAAAACAGATCCGTCTTTTCAGTCCTGGCAATGTTAACGTATGCCTGTGATCACACCATCCACCACCATGCGAACACCTTTAAACATCCCCTGGATTCCACAGTTAATTAAAGAACGCAGTCCTGTTGCTCATTTCATCTGGTCTATAGCTATGAGTCAATGTATGGCGTTTACACGCCAGCTTGGGTTAATCTTCGAGCCTTCAATTTAGCAGGGGAAAATTTTCAGTTTCTCTTCCTGCTTGGGGGGGGGTCCTAGCTCTTTAAATTCTATCCTTATTGGCAGGCTGTTGTCATGGAGAAAAATAACGTTAAGTAGCTCTTTGGAAGGCTTTGAGATGCTGTTCCTTGCTATTTAAAGATACCCAGTAAAGCACAAAGCACACACCACTTCCATATAAGGCTCTGCCACTCCAAGGCTAGAGTGTCCCTGGGGCTTGGTTCTGTGTTCTCATTGCAGTGTAAGGCTTGCCCCCATGCGTCTGAAGATCATATTTACTAAGTATGTCTATGCAGCCCAGGAAGGCAAGAGAAAGCTGGGGGCGGGATGCACTCTGTCATCTGGACCAGCCCACTGGGCTCCACGGTCATGCTGAAGCAAAGCCTAGCTCAATCTTAGACTGATCTACTTCTCCCCTCACCTGGAGGGCTGGCTGCCATGTGTCCTTAAACTAAATGGATAATAATCCATTTCCTTGTGACCTGGTCGTCAAACCTTTAAACATCTCAAAGTTTCTCCCTTTCTACTTGCAAGCAATTTGCAGGACATACAAAGTACACTTAGCCTCTGGCTAGACACTGGACATGGACATATAAACGATGAATCTTCTACGTAAGACCTGGGAGATAAGAGAAGACAGAGGAAGCAGATGGGCTTGCAGTGAGATGGAGAAGGGGTGACTCTTAACTATGGCTGACCACGCTTTGTATGGAGCTGCTTTTAAAACTTGCAAACCCCAAGCTCTTGTGCCTGGTTCAGAAACTCTAAGAAAAAGAAGTGGCAAGACTTTGTCTTTTGGACAAGACTAGACTCTATATAACCTCTAACATCTTTGTTTTCTCATCTGTACAATGGGAAGAGAGTACAGAGGGCACTTAACCACTTCTCTACTGGTTTGGCTACTTAAAATATATGTGCACTTATCCGTGTGTGTGTGTGTGTGTGTGTGTGTGTGTGTGTGTGTGTGTGTGATTTAGATAACAACAAACACCCAAAGTCAGAGAACTTGGACAATGGGGGAACAAAGAAATCCCAACGGATATGGAATGAAACGAAGCAGTATTAGTAGCAGTATCTTCTTACTGGAGTTGTTATCATGATGGTATAAGACAGAGTAAGCAGAGCAATGAACACAGCTCAATGATTACGACAAGAGCAATTCTCCCTATGGGTGGTGTCTTTGTTACTTTTCCCATTGCTGGGACAGAACATCCCGAATAAAGCAACTTAAGGAAGGGAGGGTTTATTTTGGCACATATTTCCAAGATGTAGTTCATCCGGACGGAAAAGGTATGTGGCGGGAGCCAGAGGCATCCACAGTCACAAGGAAGAGAGTGATGAATGCTAGCTTTCTCCTTTGTATGTAATCCAGGACGCAGACCTATGGAATGATGCCACCCACGGTGGGTGGATCCTCCCACCCCGGTTAACCTGATATAGAAAATCCCTCACAGATGTGTCTAAGGTTTTGTCTGCCAGGTGCTTCGAGATGTCATCGCATTGACAATAGAGATTAGCTATCCCAGGTGTCGGGGAGATGGAGGAAGTCTCTCTGGGGCAGAGCTTTGAGCTGGTGTGCACAAGTTGTGAGGGGCATGATGTGTTGGGTGCAGAGGGAGCAACTGGCATGCTCGTTGGGAAAACAAAGATAAGTCTGATTCGCTGTGTTGGCTACGATGAGGTCAGATTATTCAATGGTGTTGTGCAAATTCTTGGGCTTCTCGCAGCCA
The DNA here is from genome assembly GCA_902729485.2 of Mus minutoides. Lineage (NCBI taxonomy): Eukaryota > Metazoa > Chordata > Mammalia > Rodentia > Muridae > Mus > Mus minutoides. Next base: position 134,155 of record LR751576.1, on the reverse strand, counting down.
AACAGATCACCTCCTAGGTATAACACCCTAGTAAGATGTTCGTCCAATTCTAGTTACTGTAGCCAGCGCTTTCCTCCTTCCTACACAGAGAATCCATCTGTGTCCCGGTACAGAGTCAGTCTGCCTTTGCCACAGAGGGTCGGAGACAGCCTAGCTGACCTCTGCAAGAAAGGAGAACACATTTCTTCATGGAATTGGGACTATTGCCAGTATGAGAAGACTCAGCCTTGCCTTTGTGTCAAAGGAGCCAGGTTCCTGCCAAGAAGAGACTCTGGGAGCAATCTGTGCCCAGAGAAGTCAAAGGACATGCAAGTGTAGAAAGCCAGCTAAATCTTTATTAACTTGCCAAGGACTTGGGAAGGGACATACACAGCGAGCACCAGAGAAAAGCAGCCAGAGATACTCCAAGGGTTGGAACCCGAACTGATTTGCCTTTGTGTCTAAGTGCCCAAACTTTTCAGGATAAACATTAGTCTTGGTTTCTGTTTAGTTATTTGATACCAGTCAATTTTTAAAAAGGTTTGCCTTCTTCATTATCAATGAAAATATTTTCCCTACTTAAGGTTATTTTTTCTTTTTATTAAAATGAAACAGCTTGTTTCCTCAAAGAAATGTGTTTGTGTCAAAAGGCATGATGTCAGAGACTGAATGACGGATATTATTTTCCACACACCTAACATATATGAAATGTAGGCTTTGCAAGGTACAAGGCAGAAGTTCACAAGTACATAGATCTGTGGATTCCTAGGCAGCTTGCAAAGGTTCAGACTCATCGTTTTGGAGCAGGGACTGGGAACCTGGTTTTAGCAGAGGTCTTATCCTTGTGCAATGTTCAGTCCACACTTAGAATCCCTAGTATGCATGAGTAAAGCAACATTTCTATCCCAAGGGATCTACAATTCTCTGCATCCTAACCGTGGAGAAGCTGGGTGTACTTCCTGACTTCTGACTTCCTGCTTCCTCTCTCCTCCCTCGTATTTATGGGTCGTGTATACAGTCTGTGCGAGACGCTTAACTGACAGGTAAACACACGAAAAGGAAGATGTCTACCCTCTGAGAACATGTGCATGGACATCATTACTATCACTGAAGGGAGCTGAAGGTCACCTGTGGTGGATGCGCATACTGTGTGACGGAGCCAGGTAGCTTGAGGTCCCCATCTGGATTCCACTGTCTCCTAAATCTGTCAATGTGTTTAGTTACAAGAATTCCTTTTGGAGGGGGACACAAGAGAAAGACAGAGACAGAGAGCACTGTTCCAATAACACAGGACGGAGTTCTGAAGGGTCAAAATTCAAAATGAGACACCGTTTGTTTTTTTGATCCACTGTAATATTTATATTGAGTTGGATAAAACATACTCAGGTTTCAGGACAGTAGATGAATGTATCAATGGCAAAAATAATAAAAGCATTAAGTAAACGGCATTAGCTGTAAGAAGCGAGAACGTGGCCGGCCATTCAAGCTCATCCAAAGTGTATCAACATAAGTGGCCAGGAGAGATGAAACTGCTTAGCTGATTCATTGTCGGCCCGCGCCCTCTAGTGGTGAAAACGAGACTTACCACGGCTCTGCATTGAGGGCGTTTCCAAAGTAAGCAAAGTCAGGTGCTATAAGCTATTTATGGCTCCTAATCCCACAAGCTGTGCACAGAACACACTGCTACATGTACATACGAACAAACACACATGAACAAACGCTAGCCTACTAACACCCACAAATGCACACATAATAACCTAACCACATACTAACACCGAACAAGCCCATACTAACACATACACATGAACACACATAGGAACATACTAACAAGAAGGAACACACATAATGGAATTCAAAGAACACACCCATACTAACACATGCTAACACACAATACCAGTTCACACACTAACATACACATGAATACTCACAAATACACTCACTACTTGACAAACATGCTAACACATAACACTAACACACTAACATGCCCACACATATATCACTAACATGCATACTAATCACTTATTAACACATGCATATTCAAATGCACAACACACCCATACTAATACATGCACAGACACACAGTAGCACAAAGACAAAAACATACTAACAGATACAATAACAAATACCTGGATACCAATATACTAATGTGTACTAACCACACACCAAGACACATACATACTAATACACACTAACATACACTAACATATATGATAACACACATACCATACTAACACCAATCCATACAAATCCATACATCAGACATAAATACATTCATATTAGCACATATACATTGGCACATAAGTATGCAAATTTAGAAGGAAATGATTTATGAGTTACCCTTGAGTAATATGGCAGCCTGTTATCTTCCTATAATATACAGTTAGAGTAAATAACTCCCTCAAAGGGTTCTTGATATTGTGTCTGTCACCACAACTGTTCCCAGAATCCTTTACTTAGAAGCAAAAGGAAGGTGGGGATGGCACACACCTTCAACCTCGGCGCTCAGGAGGCAGAGGCAGGTGGATCTCTGTGAGTTTGAGGCCAGCCTGGCCTACAGAGTGAGTTTAGGATGGCCAGGACTACATAAAGAAACCCTGCTCCATACTCGAAAAACCAAAACCCAAAACCCACCCCACCGCCAAAAGGAAGAAGGTAGCATGGGTCTCCTTTAGAAGAACCAGATTTTCTGTTTACATTTTCACATTTACTTTATGCCAGGAAGAGGATTTACAGAGGGCAAGAAAAGCAGGGTGTTATAGTTCAACTCTTTAAGATAAAGTCAACAAACTGCTTCCTAAAACAATTGAGTTTGGTGCCTTACACTTTGAGGCTGAGGCAGGGGGATAGATAGAACTTTGAGGCCAGTGTAGGCCATGTAAGTGAGTTCCAGTTCAGCATAGAGTACAGTGTGAGACCCTGTCTCCAAACAATTAAAGAAATAAACAAATTTAGGGCCAGGGGATGGGGCTTGTGGAGGAGAGTGTCCACCTAGCATGGGCTTTATCCTCAGCACCTCTTAATATTTGGTACAGAGGTGCACATCTGCAGTCCTAGCACTTGACGGGGGCAGCAAAAGGGCAGGAACTGTGCTCATGCACACATGCACAGGGCGGGATCTGTGCTCATACACACGTGCACAGGGCAGGAACTGTGCTCATACACACGTGCACAGGGCAGGATCTGTGCTCATACACACATGCACAGGGCGGGATCTGTGCTCATACACATGTGCACAGGGCGGGAACTGTGCTCATACACACGTGTACAGGGCAGGAACTGTGCTCATACACACCAGTGCACAAGCCCACTCAAGGGTAGCCTCAATTACATAGTAAGCCCAGGGCCTGGGCTATGCGAAACATTGTCTTAAATAAATAAATATATAAATAGATTAAACAAATGTATTAAGCCGGGTAGTTGTGGCATACGCCTTTAATCCCAGCACTTGGGAGGCAGAGGCAAGCGGATTTCTGAGTTCGAGGCCAGCCTGGTCTACAAAGTGAGTTCCAAGAGCCAGGGCTGTACAAAGAAACCCTGTCTCGAAAAAACATAAGTAAATAAATAAATAAATAAATAAATGAACAAAAAACAGTGTGTTTTAAAGTAGTTATATTCAGCGGAACTGCTCTTCATAATTTATCAGTTGTAAAATGAGCTCACCCGTATTTCCATATCTCTATCCATCGTGCTCCCCCCACAACATGATGTATACTCATGATGTCATTTTCCCCCCTATGGGTACAGATTGTAGAAAGATGTATACAGGAACAACTTTTGAAATCACCGAGAGCAGAGATGGCGTTTTCTCATCTGTGCAGGTACCTGTGGCATTCGGCTCTCCTGCTCCGAGAGCTAACAGCAATCCAGTAAGAGGCTTCCAGGAAGATGCTTCCCTGTTGGCCGGACCCCTTTGCAATGCCACATGCTCACCCATGACATCTTTTAAGGGCTAATTATACACCTTGTGTAGAACTGTGGGTGTGACTCCCCTGATCATGTTACAGATAAGCCTGCGGACAGAAATGAGATTCTTGACACAAAGTTACCAACTCTGAAACTAGATCTCACTAGCTCCTAGTTGGCTATCTCTTTAGCCTTTGCTTTGCCAGCTAATTGGTTCTGGGTCACAATAGGCACTGACAATAGTCATTGCAATGGTGTGGATCACTGAAGGCCTGGAGAGAGATTCAAGGGATGCTAATCTCCTACCAAACACTAATTTCTTTGTGAAAATCTTTTTTTACCTTGAAGTACTGAAGTGATGCTGTGAATGACTAAGGCCTTAGAGGTCATCAAAATTGTCCTTTCTAATTAACATTTTATGTGTTATTGCCAATAATCTGGACATGCCGTTTAACTTTCTTGTGGAATTAAATTTCAACAATTGCCATTTGTGTCTGTTGCTTTTCCTCCTAAATATGAAGGATAGGACTCTGGGCTCCATGAGTAAACTGCTACTGCTCAGTTAGAGGGACCTGAGCTTGGGCCCCCAGAACCCACATATCCTGCTGTCACTTGTCCTGGCAGGGAAGGAAGTCTCAACTGTGTGATAGCCCATATCACACTGGCCTGTGGGGGGGGGGGGATTGTCTTGATTGTTAATTGATGTAGGAGGGTCCAATCCACTGTGGGCAGCACCATTCTCTGTGCAGATGGTTCTGAGCTGTAAAAGAAGTCTAGCTTATGGTAGGGATGGACCTGAAAGCCAGCCAAGAAGCAGCATTCCTACATGGTTTCTGCCCAGTGATACCCTGTGGCCAACGACCCCTTTCCTCCCCTGGGTTGCTTTTGGCCACAGTGTTTTGTCATAGGAACAGAAAGGAAATTAAAGTACGATCTACATGTTGGACACTGTGATCTGTGTGTTTAGTGTCAACAGCAAACTTCAGTTTTGTTAGGAGAGGCAGAGAAGCTGTGGAGGAAAGGCATCCCAGCATCAGACTCTGACTCCTTCGTGTGTTCACATGAACAAGTCTGTATGGATACAGAGAGAGAGAGAGAGAGAGAGAGAGAGAGAGAGAGAGAGAGATTGGGAGAGGAAAGGGGAAAGGGAAGGGGAGAGGGAAAGGGAAAGGGAGGAGAGAAAAGAGAGGGGAAGGGGAAAGAAGAGAGGAGGAGAGAAGGGGAAGGGAGGAGAGGGGGAAAGGGGGAAGGAAAGGGAGAGGAGGAGAAAGTAGGGGGAGGGGAGGGGAAGAGGAAGGGCTGTGTACCTTCTTCTAGCCATTAAAAAAAAATCCCAGTTATTTAACTTACATATTCTAGTTACTTTTGTGCCAGTTAGCCAAGATTCCAGGCTACTTAACTAGTATGGATATTGGGACTTTCCTGTCTAGAAGAAAATTCCCAGGCCTGCAAAATCGGCAGCTTGTTTTCTGCCAATTGTAGTATCTTGGATAAGACACCAGGTGGCGGTAGCTCCTCTACGCGTATATAAAGGCATGTTGCAAACCTGTTCAGATCTGTGTGTCAGTAAGGTGGGTTAAGGTAGAGAAGAAGTGGGGTCTGGGGTACAGCTCAATCCGCAGAGTGCTTGCGCTCCGGGAACAGAGCCCTGGGTTTGGTCACTATCGCTGCATAAGCAGTATATGATTGCCCCCGTACCTGCAATCTTAGCACTTAAGAGGTGGAGGCAGGACCTTATTGAAAGGGAGGAAAAAGTGGAGAAGGAGGGAGAAGAAGAGGGAGGGATGGAGGCTGAGGAGTCTCTCAGTGGGTTAAGAAACTTGCTATCAAGCTTGACTGTGTGTTAGATCCCTAGAACACACACACACATAGTTGAAGCAAAGAACCAGTTCCCGAATGCTGATCTCTGAGCTCCAGACCTCCACCTAAGAACTGTTGCATGCACACACACATACAAATAATCACTGAATAAACAAATGCAAAAACACAGAAATGCTATAGTAGAGAAACCCAAACACCAAAGAGAGAAATACGTTAATGTTATGGGTGTAAAATATGACGTTCCATGTATCTGTGGAAAACATGGGCAAGAATAGGTAACTTGGCTGACTAATCATTTTTGATAGAGATAGTATTTTATTAAGTATACTGGAGATGACATACTTGAATACACCGTTATGGCTTTGCCTTTGAAGCATATGACGTCATGAACTTGGGCAACGGGTCAAAAGAAATTCTTTTTTTCCCTTCTGATTTTTGTGGCTTAAGGACTTGGACATGGCTAGGGGTTTGGATTAAAAACATGGCTGCACAGGTGCATGGTAGAAATAACTTTTGTGCTAGTTGACAGAATGGATGCGAATTGGTACCGATGTCGCTCTCTGCCGATGGACTGGCTTCCCTCGGACTTTGCAGGTGTCTTACACGTCAGCAGCTCCTGCTGTTTCCGCTGTTTCACCACTATACTTCCACCTCCTGAAAATGCGTGGCTAAGAGTCGTCAGCCTTCTGGCGGGAGAGCCTTACACCTTTTGAGAAGTCACCTTGCTTCATCCTTGAACCACCGGCTACCAGACAATCATATCTAAGGCACCTGTGAGGCCAAACAGACCCTCCTCTTTGAGAGGATGATTACAAATGTAAAGTCATCCGAAAATAAGTTGATTCCGACCATCAGGAAACCTGGACTCTGGGCTAAAGAGCCTGGTTAAGTCCTCACCTGTTTGAAAACTCATTTTGCTGTGGGGTTGGAGGTGGGATGGGGTGGGATGGGGGTGGGGTGTTGGTAAAGTCCTTCTCAATCTTCCCTGCAAGGATTCAGCGGTCCTTCAACACATCACAGCCTTCATCTCTCTATATTTCTCCCTCTAGATTAGAGAAGAATCAAAAACTCAAGTTAGGTTATGGGTGAGAGGTGTGGGGGAGGGGTAGCCTGAGCTAAGATACAGTGTAGAAGGACATGGCCTTGGGTGCACCCCACTTGAAGACTCGAGGTCTCTGTGTTGCTCTTCTTCTGCGTTGACACCACCCCTCAGAAAGAGCCAGGTCCATTAGCCGTTCTGGAGTTTAAACAGGTCTCGTGGTCGTCAGGATCGCTCAGTAGAGGGCTGGTCCAGAGGAAGTCGCTTAGATTCTCAGCACCGCCCTAGTGATTTGCATTCAGCTCAGCTGGGTAAGGGTATGCGCTGTCCTAGTTTTAACAAGTACCCTGAATGATGTTTTTGTTTAACGATGTTTAGGAAACGCAGGTCTGTGTACACAACCCTTTACTTTACCAAATGAAGCAACTGAAGCTTGGGTAGACATCTGGAACTAACGGCTCTTTAAGTGCCTCCGGTTTTAATCTGGAAGCTTTCCTACCTCCACCATTCCTGTTTTTGTGATTTATTTCAGTGTGTGTGTGTGTGTGTGTGTGTGTGTGTGTGTGTGTGTGTGTGTGTGTGTGCTCATGCGCTCAAGCAGGTACATGCACGTGTGTTTATAGGTAAGTAGGTATATGCACAAGGAGTCCAGGAGAGAAACTCAGATCCCCTTAGAGCTAAAATTAGAGGCAGTTGTGAGCTGCCCAACAGGAAGAAACGGAATTCAGATCTTCTGCAGGAACCAAACACTCTGAATTGCCGACTGTCTTAGTCAGGGTTTCTATTCCTGCACAAAACACCATGACCAAGAGGCAAACTGGGAAAAAAGGGGTTTATTCGGCTTACACTTTCACATCACCAAAGGAAGTCAGGACAGGAACTCACAGGACAGGAACTTGGAGGCAGGAGCTGATGCAGAGGCCATAGAGGTATGCTGCTTACTAGCTTGCTTTCCCTGCTTTCTTATAGAACCCAGGACTACCAGTCCAGAGATGGCACCACCCACAATGGGCCCTCCCACCCTTGATCACTAATTAAGAAAATGCTTTACAAGTGATCTCATGGAGGCATTTCCTCAAGGGAGGATCCTTTCTCTGTGATAACTCCAGCTTGTGTCAAGTTGACACACAAAACCTACCAGTCCACCAACCATCTCTCCAGACCAGCTCCACCCATATTCCATCTTACAAAGAAAGAAAGAAAGAAAGAAAGAAAGAAAGAAAGAAAGAAAGAAAGAAAGAAAGAAAGAAAGTCTATACTGAATACATAGAGCAAGGGAACTGGGAACTCCCTACTGTGGTTCTATTTCCTCAGTATCTCCAAGGGAAGTCTAGGCTGACTGTTCTCAAAACCTCCACTTTCCAAAGTATCCAGATTTCCACCCTCAGTGTATTTGAGGCCCACACTGAATTTCAGGTTTTAAAAGAGAAGCCTTGCTGGCGACATCTTGGGACACTCCTTGGTCCTCTGTTGGGGCTCCTGCATCCCACTTTGTGTCCCCGTCAGAACCACCCCCATCACTTCTGGGTGGGGAAAGAAGCTGGGCGAGATGCTCAGAGCAAGTTCTTCACAGCAGCAACTGAAAGGCATGACTCGTGTGTTTTCATTTCCAAAGGCCGTCTGTGCCTGAGCACCGTGGAGTTTCTCCTAAGAAGGACATCAGAGTGAGTGTGTGTATACTAAAGGCTCGATACTTGAAGTCGATGAGACAGAACTATGGGGCCAGCCCCAGTTGTTAGGCAACCGAGCTGAGAGCAGGTGAATCAGCAGCTGAGATGGCCAAATCAGTCAGTCACCCGATGTCTGAAGGAATTCAACTTCAGAACCCAACTTCTGGGGCTTCCAAAAACCCCTTAGTCATTCTAATCACTTGCAAGCTCTGATGGAGTTATCTTGGACCCTTTTCTTTACCCCTCGGGTATTTGGGGTTTTGTGTGAGTGTTTTTATTTACTTTTTTATTATCATCGATGTTGGCTTTGTTTGATTAAAGCCAGGTCTCCTATAGCCCAGGCTAGCCTCAAACTCACTATGTAAGCAAGAATGACCTTCAGGTTTCTGACACTCTGCCCATCTCTACCTCCCAAGGATTACAGTATGTGCCACCACACCATGTTTGTGTGGGACTGGAACCCAGGGCCTTCATTCATGATAGAGAAGCATTCTATCAATGAAACCACCTCCCCAATTCAACCTGTTTTATTCCTCTCTGGAGACATCTCAGATGAACTTAGATCAAGCTTCCCTGTGGAGCAGCTCATACTCCAGCAAAGTGTACTTCCTTTTGGCTTGATTCCCCTGCTAATCTGGGCCTTCAGAGAAGCAGAGTGTCGAGAGGTTTTCCTGGATCACATCCTTAGACTCGCTAAGCCTCGTAATGACTGGAGACCCAGTGCCAAATCTGGGCTTACTGTGAGAGTGCTTAAAGTCAATCTTAGGGTTTAACATGGGATATGGTAAGCGCTAGAGAGATGGCTCAGTGGTTGCGAGCATTTTCTGCTCTTCCAGAGGACAGAAATTTGGTTCCTATCTCTCTTGGGCAGTTCACAACGGTGCACAACTCCGGTTCCAGGAGATCTGACACCCTCTTCTGGCCTCTGCATAAACATGCACACACATATACAAAAATAGAAATAAAAAATAAATTTTTAAGGGGTTGTAGGCATAGTTCAGTGGCTGATGGGGGGCACACTATTCCTCCAGAGGACCTAGTTCAGTTCACAGCACCCACATCTGGCTGTTCACAACCACCTGTAAGATAGAGAAACTCTTATGCCCTCTTCTGACCTCCTAGGGTACTTCATACATAGGTACACAAACACTTGGGCACACACATAGGATAAATGTGTAAGTAAATAATTAAAAAAAAATTTCAATAGAGAATTCTGGAGACAGATGCTTTTTTCTTGTCATTTGAAGCAAGATTGTTTCTAATGAATCCTTTCAATCTTACTAATTGACGGATTTGGAAGCCATCCTGACCTTTATCTGTCTCTGAATTGGTTCTTTCAAACTTTCCCACCTTTTCTCAGCAGACCAACCGTGGCCTCTCTCTTATGTTGAACATTTACAGTCCTGCAACACTGGATCGAATTGATGGGAAATATAGGCACAGTAATTACAGAGGTCCTGTAAGTCCCATTTAATGTTTTAAAATCCCTCTGGTGACCATTGATTAGTCCCATTTTTATACTCCAAAGTTTGTCCTGATTTGCTTTGTTCTCATCAATGAAAGATCATGGCATCACAGACATCGTGTGTGTGTGTGTGTGTGTGTGTGTGTGTGTGTATGTGTGAGCTCACGTATGTATAGGTGCTTATGTGTATGTGTGGGGAGGTCAAAGGTCAATTTGAAGTGTCAGTCCTCAGATATCATCCACCTTGGGTTTGTTTGTTTGTTTGTTTGTTTGTTTGAGACCGGGAGTCTCATTGCGTGGATCTAACTGATGCCGCTAGGCTTCTGGGCCAGAAGAGTGACCAAGGCTAGACCCATGAACCAAGGGTTCTTTCTATCTCCACCTCCCCAGTACTCGCCACCATGCCCAGCTTCTAAAGTGGGTTCTGGGGATCGAACTTGGGTCTTCCTGCTTGTGTACAGCAGACATTGCACCAACTGAGTCCTCTGCAAGACCACATAAACATGTTAACCTAGAGGTTTGTCCTCAATACACACTAGACCACCTGTGTGATTTACATACAATGTAGATTTCCTGTGATCTACACAGGTCATGTTAACTGCTACCACTGGAAAAATAATGTGTAAATTTAAAAAATAACGTGTAAGTAACAGGTCACATGTTATATACTATGTAAGAGGTATAAAGATATGGATTATATCACTGCTTTTAAAAAGAAGCAGAAAGATCTCTACTCGCTAATATAGGAAGGTGTTGAAATATTGTAAAGAGAAACAAGAATTGTGTGTGTGTGTGTGTGTGTGTGTGTGTGTGTGTGAGGCTCCATGTGAGTTTGAAGTGTTTTTTATACTTTTATATATCCTTGTTTGTATAAAGAAGATCCTGGAAGGACACCCAAGAGAAGTTTTGTTTTCATAATTAACATTATTGCTTTCTAATAATTTCACAAATAATTGGAAAGAGCAGAAAAGTCAATGTGTTTTTCTAAGTCTAGAGCTGTTGGCCAAAATCAATAGCTCTGACCTATTTGTAATAAAGTAGCCGGTCTCCAGGCAGAACTATTGCAGTGGAGACCAGCAAATCGTGATGGAGACAGATGGTGAGGCCCGTGACTTTTTACCAACTCTTCTGGTTTTTCCCTTTGGCCAAACACATTATGAGCTGTTTAAAAGGGAAACGCTGTAATTATATCCCGAACGGCAAATAAAACCCTCAGCAAAAAGACGTGATTAGATTCTCAGTCCTTATTACAACTCCTGTCCAAACAGGCGTGGCAGCCACTCAGTCGACTCACGTGGGAGCGCACCTAAGGCCACACCCCGATTGTCACACTGCATCTTGTTTGTCAGATGTCTTGTGCCTGGTCTTGAAATAGAAAGAAAAACAGTCGTGATTCACTCAGCAGGTTCCACAGGTGAGCCAGTGTGCCCACGGACTTCCCTGGTGACTCTTTCTCTTTCCTATTTCCGTACCTTGTACTATGGTGACAAATGAACGATTGTTTTAACGAGTTGCCACTAAGCTAGCATCTTGTGCTCTACCTGGGGTTTTGGTTTCATGCCGTGTAAAGCTTATGTTTAAAACCCGAAAAGTAACTTGGGGGCATAGCTGAGTTGATAGAATTGATGATGCTTTTACGATGTGCTGAGCCTTGTGGTTGATCCCAACCCCACATAAACCAGGCTAGTGGTGCATACCGGCTGCCTCCTAACCCAAGAAGCAGAACCCAGAGAATCAGAAGTTCAAGGTCATCCTTGGATACATCGCAAGCTTGAGGCTACCCAGTCTGAAAAAAAATAAATAGTAAATGAATTTTAAATAAAGTTTTTTTTTTAAATGAGTATCATTGAAAGTTCAAATGGAAGGTTGTTTTTTTTTTTTTTTTAAAGGGGGAAAGCTTTCTATTCTAAGTATTCTTTATATTACAGTGTTCAGCTTCAGTGTGGAGGGCTCTCACCTGCTATTGTTTAGGAAAGGAAATCATGGCAAGCATGTGATATCATGCCTGTGTTCAGCATTCAGCAGGCAAAGGCAGGAGGATTGCTGCTAGCTCAAGGACACCCTGGAGTGTATAGTAAATAAGGTCTGATCATAGATAGATAGATAGATAGATAGATAGATAGATAGATAAGAAAACAAAAGAGGAACTTCAAAGGTTTAGTGTAATGAGACAGATTTCAAAAGCACACAAGACAAGAACCACTTCAAGCACATAAGAACCTTAAAATCATGATGCAAACACTGTGCTTGTAATTCTTCTCTATGCGATAAATCACAGGCAGGTATGGGATGTCCTTGGCTTACAGCATCCAAATGGAATGGTGATTATACTTAACGATGGGCAACTCAATTACATTGTGTTTATGAGACAGAACACATAGTACCATTAAGAATATTAGTGGTGAATACATCTCAGCTCTGTTTACTCAACGTCCTACTGATCTTACTGTGCGAACACCATGGCTGTCCCTGGGCTGTGGCCTTGTCCCAGCTAAGGATCATTTAGGAAGCAGTACTATTCAAAAACACCAGAGCTCTACTGAGTTTTTCTCCAGTTCTAGCCGTGACTCCTCACAGTCAACAGAATGTCTGCTTCCTCCCTTCATTTCCGAAGACAGAGGTGGGAACAGGAGAAAAATTCATCCTCATTTCTCCCTTTGACACAGCCAATGGCTGAAACTTCCTAAGAAGTCGGGAGGACCACACATATGCTGGCACTGTGCCCCTCGTAGTGAGAGTTCCTGAGGAAGAGACACTATGTTAATTATTTTTACTTCCCTGTGATGTCTCTGGTAAAAGAAAAAAATAAACTCTTAAAAAAAAGACAATTTTCTTTGGTTTTGGTTTGCAGAAAATTCTAACATGATGGGAAGGCATGGTGGAACCTCTCATATTCTCACTAGACAGGAAGCAGAGTCGAGGGTGTGTGTCTGTGTGTGTGTGTAGTTATGTCTATGTATGTGTACCCATGTTTATATCTGTGTGTGTATGTGTATGTATGTGTGTAGCCATGTCTGTGTGTGTTTGTGTCTGTGTGTGTGCACATGTGTGCACGTGTGTGTATGCATGTGTGCAGCCCTGTCTGTGTGTATGTGTGTGTATCCATGTCTGTGTATAAGTGTGTGCATGTGTATGTAGTGCATGTGTGTAGCCACATCTGTGTGTATGTGTGTTTGTGTGTATGTACGTGTGTGCATATGTGTGTATGTGTGTGTGCATGCATGTGTGCACATGTGTGTAGCTATATCTGTCTGTATGTGTGTGTGTACCCATGTTTGTGTGTGTGTTAGTGGTGGGATTTAAACAACCCCCAAATCCCAAGGACCTGTCCCCAGTAGGCCACTTTTTCCAGCTGGGCTCCACCTCCACCTAAAGGTTCTAGAACCTTCTAAAATATTACCATTCATGGAGAGACTAAGTGCTGGTAGCATGTATCTGTGGGGCATATTTCATATTTAAGTGAAAACACATTATCGGTTTTTACCATGATGCAAACTTACTGTATGCATGGGGGTGTATTTGCATGTATATTCAGCCACACAATACCCACACCGAATTTAGGAATAATTGCTATGAATAATTACCTTGTTAACAACAGCTAAACAAATGTGATTTTTCTTTATTTCCTTTTTCTTTGTCTTTTCTTTTTCTGGCTTCTTTTCTTTCTTTCTTTCTTTCTTTCTTTGATTCTTTGATTCTTTCTTTCTTTCTTTTTTCTCTTTCTTTCTTCCTTTCTTTCTTTCTTTCTTTCTTTCTTTCTTTCTTTCTTTCTTTCTCTTTTTTGAGACAAGTTATTACTATGTAGCTTAGAGTGACCTGGAACTCACAATTTAGATCAGGTTGCCCTTGAACTCAGATCCACCTGCCTCTCCACCACTGAGATTAAAAGTGTGTGCCACCATGCCTGGCTTTTGTTTATTTTCTAATGAATTCAAAAGTTTTTAAATGCCCCCCAAAGACCTTTCCTTTATTACAATTGTAGTTCTAGCTGTGCATGATACATGTGCAGTGCCCAGGTACCAAGGCTCATCTGTGGATACCAGAGGACAGTTTATGGGAACCCGTTCTTTCTTCCCATTATGTGGGTCTCGGAATCTAGCTCAGATCTTCAGGCTTTTCGGCAAGCATCCTTGGGATATCTCACTGGCCTCGATAATTCAGTTTTAGCATATCAAAATCTGTAGCACTTTGGGAAAAGGCTGTCCCTGAAGTGAGCCAAGGTTGAGATTCAGATCTTTACTGTCAGACAGGCACAGGAGGCAGCAGTGGCCAGTGCCCCGACTTATTACTCTCAGGTCCATTTACAAGACTGGGAAGCTTCCTGCAAAAACCTAGAGAGAGACATTTGCAATTAGAGCCAGTGGTCATTGAGGACCAGAGCAGCTCCCACCATTAGAGGGCAGCACTGTACACCTGTGGTTCCACGCAGCCACTGCTCTGCCACTATTCACTGGTGGCTTCACCTGCAGTTGTGGACATTGGCACTAGGAAAAACAGGAATGCTGTCAATTAAGGCTCTTCCCAACACATCCCCAAGCCAGTATTTTAAAATGTAGCAAGTAATTAGGAGAACCCCATAAAGAACACTTATAGGAGAGATGACCTTACACTCATACCCACCCAAATACTCAGACACTCTCACATACACACACATACCCTCTCTCACATACTCAAATGCACACACTCATACACTCTCAAACACATACATACACTCAAATACACACACATACACTCACACACTCAAATATGCATACACACATACACACTCAAATACACACACTCATGCACACACACATAATTCACAAACATGCATGCATGCATGCACAAATACTTAAATATACACACTTACACACACATACTTAAATACACATGCACACACTATGCACACATACATTCACACTCACTGAAGTACACACATACTCACACATTCTCACACTCAAATACACACACACACACACACACACACACAACACACACACACACACCCCTCTCAAATTAAAGTCTCCAGTAATCGACTACAATCAGGCTTTTTTGTTTTCTTACAGGTGATATTTTTTATGGTCTATTATAAAAACTCATTAAATGCACAAAGTCATTTGTAATCAGATTTGATTTTTTTCTTTCATCAAGACTCAAGCCCTCATTCTGTTTCCAGTTCTCTCCCCCGAGCAGTATAACCAAAGACACTGTAACACACGGCCGACTCCAGTATAACCAAAGTCACTGTAACGCACGGCCGACTCCAGTATAACCAAAGTCACTGTAACACACGGCCGACTCTATGAACGTGAGCGCATCGTGCGTGGAAGACCAAGAACATTCAATTCTGAAAATCAGAATGATTTTAATAATCAGAAGAACCAAGTGTATAATCATGGTGCCAAATATCATGCTAGTAATTATAATTATTTCCCTCTCAAAATCAATTGGTGTGTAAGCTCAAAGCATGCATTTCATTATAGCCTAATTGGATTCATGCAGCTGTGATCTCCTGGTAACCCTAATCCCTGTTATAAAACGGAAAAAAAATAATCATTAAATTTGATTTACATACTTTTTTAGTATCACCTACATTGCCCTCTTGGCAAGGATTTTCTGTTCAAATTTCTCTTTGAATAGAGAGCTGTAGTGACTTAGAATATCCTGAGGAGGATTATTTCCTAGTCTCCTTGGAGTTCAAATAAAAATTTAGCATTTTCGTTCCTCATTTTCAAAACTAAATATTATCTCAAAGCCTGGCTTGCTAAAAATTTCCAAAGAAGTTCTGAAAGCACTAAAAGTGTGAAGGATCCCTTTTATTCCACTTATCGTGAAATATGTAAAAACAAAAATACGTTAGTGCCGTTAAATCTTACAACTCTTGAAATTGGCCTGCGCGTGCGCATGCGCATGTGCGTTGCATGTGCGTAAGCCGGTGTATTTTGAAGTATGTGCTCCTATGTGCTGTGGAAGCCGGAAGTTGGGTGTCTTCCTTAACTACACTCCACCCTTTCTTTTAAGATGAGGTCTCTCACTGATGCCAGGTGCTGAGTGGGCTGTTTCAGCGAAGCTGGCTAGCTGACTAGTGAGCCGCGGGTATCAGCCTGTCTCCAATCCTCCAAGAGAGGTGTCTCTAGCTTCTCTACCGCCCCCTTTGGGGTCCTGCCATCTTTATTATACTTAAAGAGCTCTTTACGGTGATACTCTTTCCTGCTGTCGCCGCTCAAGACAGACACTGGTGAGCCTTCCAAGCACACTGAACCTGTCCTTCACAACATCTTGCTTATGAACCTGTCTGATGAGCTCTTCTTAAAGGGTCCAGTGAGAATGGACAGCAGACAGAGGTGACAGGCCATTCCAATATTCCAATATCTGTCAGGTTCTCTCCTTTTCCTTCTAGCATTCAGTTTTGAGAGGCTCCACTTGTCTAACACAAGCCCACCACAGAGTCCAGCTTCAGTCAGCTAAGTGCGTGGCAAAATCCATTCTAAATGTACTGAATTAACACAATCAGTCCAAGATTTCTATTCCTTTCTATCAGTTCATGAGAATACATTGTCCTGGTCCTCAGTGATCCAGCTTATGCTAAAAGCCATCCCAACTCCTATTCCCCCAAGCTTCAGCCAACACAAATCGGCCACTGTGTTGGCATTTAAACTGTCTCCTGTGGCTTAGAATTTATTCTTGTTACCCTGTAGTGTATCGAGTATTTCTCTACCACGGCATGTCTAGGGAAAGCATTGGGTGGGTTGGATCTTTTAAAAAAAGCCCATTTGCAGCAAATTCTAGGTGCATTTGGGATCTCCAGAAGGGAGTAATCAACCTCCTGGTCCAACAGGAAAGAGGACAACTGGGTGTATTTCAGGGATTGACTGGATTTTCAGACCCTCCCTGCTTTGCTCCACTCTGGTGTTCAGAGTGTCTGTCAAAGAACTCATTTCTCCAAAATACATCTATCTCTCCTCATGCTGCAGGCTGGGAGTCGGCTTAGCCAAACTCTGACTGTGGCTTCGAGATGTCTTAGTGTAGTTAGTACAAGAGGTAATATGCTATTTTAGGATGGTTGTAATTATGTTTGTTCAACCATGTTTAAACCCGGGCGTTTCAAGCATTAAGCTTGTAAATTCAACTAGGATTTCCCACAGTCTTTTTTATTGTTCCTATCAAAATAATTCATTACGACAGCCATTTGGCTTCGAGAAGATTTCCTCTCAGTAGACATTTTACTCTAAGCAAAAATAAACGAAAATAAGCAAATATTTCCTTGACTGATGTAAGTAAAGCATTACCAACCACAGTTAGCTATTAGCGAACCTTAAACATAACTAGACTAGATGCCTTCATTTGACTGGTCATTTTCCAAATCTCTTCTGAAAGAAAGTGTTTTATGAGTCAGGGTTCAGAAGAGAAAAAAGAAACATTCCAGAAGGGATTGGGTACTTTTGAAAGATCATTGGAAGAACTAGAAAAGAAAATATGGAAGAAAGCCATCTTGTGCTTTTGGGCTCACCGTTGATTTGCATGAAATTAACATAATACTCTTGCGGCCCAGGCCAAGAACTCACAAGGCTGTAAAGTTTACTCAGTCCTCAGTCTGATTTCCAGCTTGCTATATAAAGTAACTGTCAAGTAAAAGAGAATACGCATACATCTCTTCTGGGTATGGCAGATAAAAGCTCACATGCAATTCAATGGTCTCTTACTGGGAGAAGGTCACCTATGATGCAGGGTTCAGTTTGTGTCTTACAAATACGGAAGGAATTCCCCTGTCTTAGATCCCTACCTGCCCCAGTTTGTTTTTATGTTGACTTGACACAATCTAAAGTCACCTCAGAGAAGGCAGTCTCAATTGAAAAAATATCTCCATTAGAACAGGCTGTGGGTTAGCCGGGAGTGGTGGTGCATGCCTTTAATCCCAGCACTCGGGAGGCAGAGGCAGGTGGATTTCTGAGTTCGAGGCCAGCCTGGTCTACCAAGTGAGTTCCAGGACAGCCAGGGCTACACAGAGAAACCCTGTCTCAAAAAAAAAAAGCATGCTGTAGGCAAGCCTGTGGGGCAATTTCTTAATAAGTGATTGATGGCAGGGGGGGGGGGGAGCAGCCCATTGTGGATGGGGCCATCCCTGGGCTCCTGATCATGGGTTCTATAGGAAAGCAAGCTGAGCAAGCCATGAGGTACAAACTCCTTAGCCACATTCTCCATGGTCTCTACATGGGCTTGAGTCTCCAGACTTCTGCCCTCCTGGTTTTCCTCCATATACATACATATATATATGTGTGTGTGTGTGTGTGTGTGTGTGTGTGTGTGTGTGTGTGTATACACTTTGTAAAAGAAAATCAAGTTTGTAAAAAAAGTAAATTTATGGTTCATAGAAATCTAAGAGACTTGGGTGTTGTTCTTTCTTTGCTACTGGCTTTCTAGATAATTATTGATAATTATTGGAACACTACTCCCTTCAACATGTCTCAGCTTCCCGGAGAATAAAAAGAGAAGCCTAAATGCTCTAAGCCCTTCCCATTTCCAAGGAAGAAGGGATCCGTGTAGTCTGTGCCGTGAGTGCTGACACTCATCTAGCTTGAGTTAGGTGGACACACCTGCAGAATGTCAGAAAGTGTCCCCCCCAATTTGATTAAGAACCCATTCAGAGGTAAAGCCTGAAAAAAGAGCATTGCCTGGATGGTGCACGGATTTAACAAAGAGGCAGGAGAGACAATTGTCTGTGTTCACAGCGGGTTCTATTTCTTAGAAACCGCCACTTGCTTCATCCCCTGGCACCATTAATGGCATTTGCAAACTAACTAGAGGGCATAAGATATTAAAATAGTCTGCTCCAAATACTCTAGGCCAGATGCCTGTAATCGTCTGCACCAAGCATCGGGAACCATTACCACAGCACAAAATGAGGAGGAATAAAAAAACCAAAAAACCAAAACAAAACAGGCACCTCACATTTAGCTCTGAAAGACTGCGACCTTTGAGGACCTGTGTGAGAACTAGGAACAATTGTTGGTAAACAAAGTAAATGCATTTATCAAGGTTGATTTTTACTAGTTTCCAAAAACTTTATGTGATAGATAGATAGATAGATAGATAGATAGATAGATAGATAATAGATAGATAGATAATAGATAGATAGATAGATAGATAGATAGATAGATAGATAGATAGATAGATAGATAAGGTGACTCTGGATAATGTTTTGAGAGAGAGAGAGAGAGAGAGAGAGAGAGAGAGAGAGAGAGAGAGAGAACAACAGAAATAAAACTACCAGGGACAGGTTTCAGACAGGAACAAAGATTCTGTTGGAAATTGGACTAAAAGGCATTCATGTTACACTCTGACTAGGAATGGTATGTGCTTTGTCCATGTCCTAAGTTTCATAGAGAGACCAAGCTTTTTTAAAAACTTGACTAATTTATTTCACAGCAGAAATTTTAAGAGAGACGAGTATTCGGAACATGGTGCCATCGTCATTGGTTGATTGTAATAACGTTTATAGTGAAAATTGAAAACAAAAACTAAACATAGTGGAAGGATCTGAAAATCTTGCTGCCTCTCCAGAGAAAGGATGGATGAATTAATAATAGTGGACCATAAAAAGATAAGTGCTAAGAAAAAGAATACAAACACTTTGCTCTGGGACAAAAGGAAACTGGCCAGACCATACTCACCACTGTGTCAAAGGTCTGAAGTAACAAGATCATGTGAAAGACTTTTTCTTTAATGGAGAGAGTCGCTCAGATACTCTATTTGCAAAGGGCCTCATAGGGAAGTTTTTTCCCCAAGTTCTACCACCCAAGTATTCACAGACCACTGCAGCCAAAGTTCAAGGTTGACATACATTGGCCTCATTCATGAGGGGCTGGCTTTGTGGAAACACAGAATATAGGAGTTATGAGGTCATTGTGGCTTCTCAAGTTCTTAAGAATGTGTATGAGGGAGTAATTCTCTGTAGAGAGGCCCTCAGGGTATGGTTAATAAAGCTCTGATGTGGGGCCTGAGCTATAATGTAACCTTGGGTTGATAGAAATACCAGAAATGTAGAATATCCACCAATATCAGCTATAGGCTATAAGGTAAGTCGGATTAAACAATGGCCAAGTGGACTGCGAATGGCAAGACCATAGGAATGGATCTAGCCAAGTGTGTGTAAGCTTACACCAGAACACCACTTCCTCTGGATGCTGGGTGTGGAGTTCTAAGATTTAATGATAATCTTGCTAGACTTCAGCCTTTGATTCTATGGTGGTTTGAATAAGAATGGCTCCCATAGACTCATATGCTTAGTCACTGTGGAATGGAACTGTTTGAAAGGATTAGAAGGATTAGGAGGTATGCCCTTGTTGGAGAAAGTGTATCACTGGGGATGGACTTTGAGGTTTCTAAAACCCGTGTCAGTCCCAATCTCTCTGCCTGTTGCCTGCCTACCTGTAGATCAGAATATAGCTCTCAGGTACTTTTACAGCCCCATACCTGCCATCCTCCTTGCCATAATAATGGATTAAGCCTCTGAAACTATAAGCAAACCCCCAATTGAATGTCCCCTCTTTTAAGAGTTGTCTTGCTCGTGATATCTCTTCACAGCATTAGCAAACTGAGAAGATAGTTCCCATCCCTCCTTTCTATGCCACAGTTTGGACACCGGGTCTTTAGAACTCGGACTAAAGGCATTTTCTACTATAGAAAGGCCATCAGCCTTCGGAGGTTAGGGACAGAGTTTTATGGCTTGAATACATAAAGACCCCTGTAGGCTCATCATTTGGGTGCTTAGTCCCCAGATGGTAATGTTATTTATGGAAGACATGGAAATGTGGGCAGTGGGCTGACCTGGAAGAAGTATGTCACAAGGGGTGAGAAAGTGTGAACATGTGACCTTGAAGACCAGAGGCCAACTTTGAGTTTCTTCCCATATCAGTCTCTTATCATCATCATCACCATCATCATCACCATTATTGAGACAGGGACTCTCAGTGACTCTGAGGCTCAATGATTGGCTAGCTGAGTCCATCCCAACCTACACAGTGCTGGGATCGTAGAAACTTGCCACCATTCACAGTGTTCTACATGTGTAAGGGATTTCCAAAGTCAAGACCTAACGCTGTGTGTGCAGCAAGCACATTACGTCCCCAGCCCCAGAGGCACTAACTGATTGATTATCAACGTAAGGCTGAATTCTAGGACCAGGAGTCTTCATGGAATCAACAGATACATGGGTGTAGGATCATCTCCTCATTTAGCAGTGAAGAGGCTCAAAGCTGGAAACAGGAACTGGGTAAAATTCAGACTGACATCTCCTGGCTCTCACTCCCAAGCCCTAGAAACTTCTGTAAACCATAGAGGTCCCAATTTTACTATAAAACATGATAAAGTCACATTCATAACTATCTTCACAACAGAGACAAATGCTGACATATAGCCAACACAACATGGAAGAGACAGGGGTGAGAGGACAACACGCACGACATTGGAGCCCAAAATGCCACACACCCATTGTGTCTCACTAGGTCCAATATCGCCTAGTTCTCCCCAGCGCTGGAAAGGGATTGCTGTTGATTCCACGGAGCACCAGATGAAGCTGTTGGCTTGCCTTCAGGAGCCATGTTGTAACAAAAAGGAACCTTCTCTGAAAACATCAGATCCACACTCAGCCAAGCGAGACACCCAACGTGCTGAAGCAGCCCTTGCCAAACTCACACCGCTCATTTCTCTAGCCGCCATCTCTCCACCTGCCAATGGGAAAGTGTACTGTGCTTCCATTATTCCTATGCTCCTCCCAAGGACCCCAGAAGGTTAAACACAGGCATGTGTACCAGAAAACTTTACAAAGCCCACACCAGTAAAATAAAATCTCTCAAGTCAATTTGCCACGTCACCTCTATGCTTGCTTTATGGGGTCAACACTTACATTAATGCAGTATCCATACGGAGTATCATAGAAACCCAGGACCGCCTTAGAAATATCCAATCTAAATGCTAGCACAAAATCGTACCTACCCTAAAGAGCTGCTGACGCAGGGAGCTCACTTCTTCCCCAATTTCACCTTTTTCCTTGCTGCACTCTAAACATATTTATTATGTAATGATCTGACTTCTGATTCTTGATCATCTTCTTGCACGGACTCCAGTAATGTCTTTTACAACCACGAGGCTGGTCATTCTCCATGTGACTCTTGAGATACTTGAAGACAGCCATCATATCCCCTCTTGTCACATGGCCAGTCCTCATGTTCCATTCTGGGTACCTGCCAGCATGTATGCAAAATTTATCAGTGTTCCCATTACGGGGTGGCAGAATCCAGCCTGCCCATAGATTAAGTTCCTCTCCTGAGTAGCCCTTTCTGTCCTGGGCAACAGCAGCCTATGTATTAGAGTAAGTCAGGGTAAGTCGTTCTTTAGAAAGCAGTTGACACAAGACACAGATTGTAAAAGTCAGCTACTACCTTAGTGCTATAGGACAGAACCCGATTAAAAAACCATGTCTGACAGCCTGCGTCTGTTTCATTTTCCCAACGATTCATTCATCAAGTTTTGTGTTTTGAAAAAAAGTCTGTCAGTGTTTTCTCTTGTGGCGCCTGGTTCTAGCTAAGAAGCACTAAGTCAAAGTCACCAAGGTTTGTGCCACCTCTAAAGTTTATCATTGAAAGGCCTAAATTGTGAAGTTGGGACTTGTGAGTTCTTGTGTGCTCTGTGGATATTCAGTGTTACAAGCATCTTTCTTTTTCACACTTTACTAGTATATACTAATTATGCAAAAGGTTTTTTTCCTTCCTTCTTTCCTCCCTTCCTTCCTTTCCATCTTCATTCTTTCTTTCTCTCTGTTCACATAGACTCTCACGTATCCCTGGGTTGGCCTTGAACTTGCTATGTGTCTGAGGATGACCTTGAATTCTTGATCCTCCTGCCTCCACCTTCTAAGTACTGGGATTACAGACTTTATTTGTAGCTGAAGTGTTGGGCGTTGTTATGTCATTTCTTTATGTACGTAGAGAGCACTTGGATCATTTCAGCTCCTCTGCGACTCTTTATTACTCTTTCTCCCCCGTTTCTTTGTACATCTCTTGGCACCTCTCTCTTGCTCCCGTGCCTTCCCATTTTCCCTTAGCTTCTGCAAATGAGACAGAACACGTGAATGCCTGACAGAGTGAAATGGGTGCAATCGACGATCCCCGTGGTGAGCCAGTGAGTCCTCTAGAAGAATCCAATTTTTTTTTAGATTTATTTTTTTTATTTATTATATGTAAATACACTGTAGCTGTCTTCAGACACTCCAGAAGAGGGTGCCAGATCTCGTTACAGATGGTTGTGAGCCACCATGTGGATGCTGGGATTTGAACTTATCACCTTCAGAAGAGCAGTCGGGTGCTCTTACCCGCTGAGCCATCTCACCAGCCCCAAGAATCCAATTTTTAACATCACCCATTGTTAGTATTTGAAAACTTCCCAAGCCTCCTGTACAGGATTGAGCATGCGTCCCTGGAATTCTAGACACTAAAACTAACATTTTCAACTGCCAGGAGATAATCATGAATCTCATGCTAGTTCTTAGACCTGTAACATGGAAAACCCACTAGCCTAATGCTAGATAAGTATTGGCAGCAGAGCAAGGCCATCTCACCAATAGCTTGGAAACAACTGTAGTTCACTGAGTTCCCATAGTTCCATGCTTCATAGAAGACCAGCGGTTGAGTGGTTCCTCTCTCTGAAACCTGCTCTTAGTACAGCGGCAAGGAGGTGCAGCAGCCACAGGCTGGGGTGGGTACGCTATGATATCTGTTTATGGTTTTCACTAAGAGTTGACAAGATAAAAACTAAAGTGTTGGGGAAATTACACATAGTTATTGGGGAAGACAGGAAAGATGCCGAGAGGGCTTTTAATGAGCCTCCCTGGGTGTGAGCATATATTAAAAAGAATATTTAGATATAGGTATTAGAACGTATGAAAATAAATGAGCCAGTTTTTCTGAAGGCTGATCCATGTACAAGGGCATGCTCATTATATACAAAATGAATGGTTTATTTGTGAAGCATAGCTTTGTTTGTTGTTAGAGGAGCAACAAATGTGACTTATGGGGAAAACCAAACCAAAACAAACAAACAAAACAAAAAACACTTGACCTAGAAGGAACAGACCAATGTGTTAGTCAGAAATATAGCTTTATTATCATAGTATTTCATAATCTAAAAACTTTTTTTTTCCATTCTGGGAACAGAAATACTCTAACATCTATACATTTGACTGGCCCTGCAGCATACTGGAAGACAGCTTCTAAGCAAGCTGCACTTACACGTAAGAATCTGTTATTAGTTTGGGAAGGGAATGGGGGGGGGGGTTGACACAACAGTTCAAATGAAGATCTTTTCCCCTTACAAAATAAATAACAAAATTCAATGTTTACTTCAGTTAATCTTTGATTACAGTTTCCCAGAAACTTTGGTGATTTGTTTAAAAAGTCACTGCTTCAAATCTAAGGTCGATTGCCTGAGGGTGTGTGTGTGTGTGTGTGTGTGTGTGTGTGTGTGTGTGTGTGTGTAGATGACATATAAATGGACTTAGCCATGGTGTAGGTGAATGATCCTTCCATTAAACCAGCTCCCATACTTCAACAGCAGATGTATGTCTCTAGGGAGTCTGTTTTACTTAATACATTCCCTTCTATGGGGGTCAGAATCCAGTTGAAACTCAAAGGATGTTTTCAAATTTAGTAAGTCAATCTTAAAACTATTTGTCTTGAGTAGTGTATACAGAGTAGATACAACATTATATCCAAAGATGAGAATGGACCACTGTCAAAGAGGGCTGTCCTTCCTTCTAGGCTTGTTAAAGAAACATCAAAAATGACTTACTTTAAATAAAAGAGGAAACAAATCTGTCTATAGGTTTGTCAAAACTGAGGTGTTGTTACCGCGCGCACACACTACAGGACGGGGAGCATGCGACACAATCAGCAACTCACGTTTTCAGTGTGGACAAAGCAAAAGTGCAACCATGATATAAACATCAACAATAAATAACTATGGCGGAGATTTCTTATGCAAATAAATAATAGCATTACAGCTTTCACAACATCAGCCTCAACAGTGATATGATACGCAGCTATTTCTTTCCCCAACGTGGAATCTGCCCGCACACCACACAGAAGATCTGCTCCCATCGGCCGGAAGTCAGTGAAGACTCAAACAGCAACCTCACCTCCGCAAGGACAGGTTCAAAGTATCTGAAAACGATGAGTTCTCCTTTTCAATTTATTGTCATCCCAAGGAACTGCTTTATTATCTATTTTAATGTAATATGCTAATCAGATGCTTGTTGCAATAACTATAATTATACTAGTGTTAGTCAGGTTACAGTCTTAATTTTTAAAGTAAAGGAATTTGATTTACAGAAACAAAGCTATATAGTTTTAAAGCCACCCACCACAAACACACACTTTCTCCATGAGTATTTAAAAATAAACTATTCATATGCTTGACATATATATAGCGTATGTAATATATATATGTATATACTTATGGACAACATTATTCCTGTTTTAGGAAGGACGTCAGCACAAATACACTCTAGAGGCCTGATGGTGTTACTTAATTTAAGGAAAAAATATATAAATTCCTTCTGGAAGAAAATTTTAAACCAGGAGATTTTTGAAAGTTTTTTTTTTTTTTTTTTAAATAGGAACAGTGTCATTTGGGGAGGGCAGTATCACAGGTCATATTCCACATGCATTCTTTATCATCTGAAATTACAATAGAATGCACTGCACAACGAACACCCCAGAGGTGTGGCTGAGAGGGAGGAAAGTGTACACCGGCTATAGAAGCAACAGGCGGCAAAGTGAGCTTCCGGGTTGAAACGGAAGTTAGCAAAGAGCATGCTCACAGGTAACCAGTAGCGAGCCTTCCAGAGTAGCCGGTGGGAGTAGAATGGTGGGCGTGCCCACGGCATGGCCAGGATGGCCATGGTACACTGAATGTGCCCCCCTCTAGCACATCAAGCATTTGGGCACCACATCAAAGATACTGCTGACCCCAAGGGTTTTAGCAGCTATCTCTGCAGAGGCCGGTAGACAGCTCTTGGGGGTGCAGCGTGCTTAGCCAAAGAAGGCAGGAGGGGTGCACCCAGACCTGAATAAATATGCTCTGAAGGACCCAGATGTGAGTCAAACAACCCCAAAAGCCACCTGGCAAAGTGAGAACCGAGGTCTAACTGAACACGGCCTGTAACCCACCCGGAGATTAAAGTCTTGATTAACCAGAATACTCAAGGGTAACAGGAACTGAACCTTTACCGTGGAGACTTTCAAATGTATCAAAAGGGGTTCTACACACAAACAACAAAAGCCTTTTATTTCACTGCTCTCAGTAAGAACTTTACACTCCCAGGTGGGTGTGGTGGCGCACACCTGTGCTTCCAGCACTCAGGAGGCAGAGGCAGGAGGATTGCTGTAAGTTCAAAGCTAGCCTGGTATATATATGAAGCTCCAAGCCAGCCAGGGCTACATAGCATAACAAGGCCCTGTCTCAGAATACCAAAAAATAATATTTTTCTTTAAAGTAGAAGAACTTCACAGTCACATTCCTTGCCTCATAGTTCAGAGAGCAGTGGATACCAGGGTCTGGCATCTTGTGAGGCCCACGTACTAATGTGCACTGGGTAGAGGAACCCCGGGGCCCAGGTCTGTGAGAGACCAGGCCAATTATTTAAGAAGTTACCTGTTCGTGTTTACCAGAACGATACAAGTTTTACTTCATTATTTTTTATTTTATTTTTTGTAATTTCCCTTGCTCGCACCTAAAGGAGGCCAAGATAAAATCTTGGCTTACTGAGACCGGCTGTGTTACATTCTGGTTAATCAGAGTGACCCTGTGTGTTGTGGTCTCTGCGTTCCTACAGCCACATGTCCAAAAGGACAACACTGTTGGCCCCTGGAACATCATTTGGTAAGCCCCGTGGTGATGCTTCCGAGCCACCCAAGCTCTAGATGATATTCACGATCGCTGTAGGCTTCTTTTTAGCCATTTTGGGCCTGAAATTCCCTTTGCGGCTCAGACCCAGGTGTTCCCCTTTCTTGGCTGGTCTGAAGAATTCTCTCGGAGACTCAGCCGGTTCATGAATGGCCTTGGTGGGCTGCATCCCGGCTCGCTCATCCTTGGCTTTCTTCAGGTAGCTTTTCCCCTTCAGATGGAAATGGGCCCTCAGCTCAGGGTGGTTGCAAACAGAATGCTGGTGCCCTCGGCTTCTATAGGGGTTGGGGAGAGGTACGGAGAAGAGAGGCTTGTTAAAAGAAAGACATCTAACTACTCCTGTCTACCATGGCGACCATGCTCCCACACAGATAAGTCGCAGATACCAGAATTTCAATTCATGACAGTTCCTGTGACTGTGTCATGCTAAATCTAAGAGAAATATTACTAGTGCTACTACTAGTGATGAAACAGGTACGGAAAAAGTCAATACTACCAAGATGATGTGCACGGATACAGGATGAACCCAGCTCTTAATTCTTCAGGTAAACACCAGGAGAGTCAACAAAAGATGTTGTGTATATATGTATGTGGCATATAAGTAGTGCATATAGAGCAATAATAATACTATATATCACATGTATAACATATGTGTAATATATAAACATGCATACTATATATCATATAAATATATTTGTGAGATATAAACATATATTCACATATAAACACACACACATATATACATATTAGTATACTATATATCATATGTATAATATATGTGTTAATATATACTATATTATATATGTGTGTGAGGTATAGACATATATATAATATATAAAACACATACATATATTATATATTAGTAAGATTAAGTTACAGTAGATAATATCCTAGGACCATCATCACTCCTGCACTGCTATAGGACCACTCACAGATCAGCTGCTATTTAAAAGTGGCACCAGCATGCAGGTAAATGTGCACATAAGCCTTTAAAAATCCATGCATTGCTATTTTATCAAACACAACAGGCTTAAAATCTACTTATAGATATCTCATCAAATGTAGTTAGAAGACCCACAAGGTAAACATGACCTGTTGGCTCATGTATAAGAAAGGTATACGTACAGGCATCTGGGCTTCCTGTTAGATGGGATGTCTGTGAGCTGGTGAGAAATAAACAGGAGAAAGCATTAGTTTATGAGAGCTAGGCTAGATGTGACTCCTGTGTGCATGTGTAGGACGGTGGGTGAGGAAGGGGAAGGGCTAAATGGATTCAGTATTTAGTATGGCCGTGCACTTACTCCAGCAAGCACATGAAGCAGCCAGAGAAAGACACTGGGCATATTTGACTATTAATCTCAAGACACAGTCTCACCCTGAACATGGAGCTAACTGTTAGGCTAATGGCCAGTAAGTCCCAGGGATCGTCTGCCTGTCTCCTGTGGTGCTGGCAGGGAGAGGTACACACAGACATGCTTCACATGTTTATGTTGGTCCTGAAGATCTGAACTCAGGTCTTCAAGTTTGCATGGCGAGTACTTTACCCATGGATTAATCTCTCCAGCTCCTGGACATGGTTTTCAAGCTTGATCTTGTTTAAAGACACTACATTCTCATTAAGGAGGCCTGTAAGTAGTCAGCGGCATTACCTAGGGAGCCATCCATTGCATCAGAGAACAAGACTGTCCCAGATTGGTTTGCTCAGTAAGCATCTCTGGACACCTGTTGTCAGTTTTCTAAGAAGCTTGTATCAGAATATCTCAAAACTTGAAAGAGAAATCAAAAAGCTTCCCAATAAGTCAGGGTTGGAAAAAAAACATGTTTTTAAAACCCGACACAATGTATAATTATTTCTCTGGATCTGGCTGTATTTGCAGTTGATTTAGTACAGCTGTAGCTAGTCACAGGGTACCAACTAAGAGGAAATGAACATCAAATGTTATTTCCTAAATATATCATTTCTAAAGTGAGACCATATGAAGACCAAGCCCACAAGCATCCCCAAGGCCATCTACCATCGGGATGATGTCCGTTCCAAGTACCATGCAATAAAATATCTGCCAGTACTTTGTGGAGGGGCTCAGAGTGTCTTCAATGGGAACATAAATTGAAGATTATCATATTGTGATCCAGATGTCATCATTCCACTTACAGGGGAAGCCCGGGGTATTGCCAGCCGTAGCTTCCCACCCTCTCTCTCAAGCAGCTCTGAGTAGAATGATGTCATATCACATCTTTGAGCAGGTTCAGAAAATGAACAGTGAGGAAAACGTCAGGGAATGGCCTCCTTGGAGTTTGGACCAGGGGTTGGGGGGGGCGGGGGGGCAGAGGAGGGGGAGCAGAGGGGGGGCAGAGGGGGGCAGAGGGGGGGCAGAGGGGGAGGGATTATGATGTGCTTAGTATCAATGGAGGATTGGATCCCACATCGCCTCAGGACACCAAGAGCCATGAATAAATACACAAGTCCCTTATATTGGGTGTTATAATATTTGAGCATGACCTGCACATCCCCACCCCACCTCCATACCTACAAGATGCATCGAAACTTTTGACAGTGCCACATGACGCTGTCATCTGCAAAGTTCACATTAGCAAACTCAAGTTATACAAATCACCCCCCCCCCACACACACACACACACAAAACCCCAAAAATTTTTAAGTAAGTTTATAATTCACAGAGATACTCAGCTACAGTCTGGCCATGGGCTGGGCACACCTGCAAGTCTAAATCATCATTAAATTGTTTACAATGCCTAATAAGGTGCAAAGGATGCATAAGTCACTGTTATAACATCATTTACACATAATGGAGCTGGCCAGGCAGTGGTGGTGCACGCCTTCAATCCCATCACTCAGGAGGCAAAGGCAGAGGCAGGCAGACCCATGGGAGTTTGAGGTCATCCTGGTCTATAGAGTTTCAGAACAGCCAGAGCTACACCAAGAAACACTGTAACAACAACAACAACAAGAAGAAACACTGTCATAATAATAATAACAATAATAATTAATAATAATAGGGCTGGAGAGAAGAGACCCCAGGAATCATTGCAGAAGAAGGCAGAAAGATTGTAAGAGCCCAAGGAAAAGGGAGTTGGTTGTGGGACTGTGTGTCTTAGAAATGCCAGAGAGGCTATACCCATTGAAGTCTCATCAAAAGGGCTGCCTAAACATGACCTGAACTACTATAATACAGAAGGGGGGAAAAAAAACACATATCCTCAATCCTAGACAAAGAACTATGGGCAACTGGGTATTACTGAAAGAAGGAAGAGTATGTCGATTGTCTATCTGTCTCGGTTAGGGTTTTACCTATCTATCTATCTACCTATCTATCTATCTATCTATCTATCTATCTATCTATCTATTTTACCTATCTATATATCTATATCTATATCTATATCTATATCTATATCTATATCTATATCTATATCTAAAGTAGCCATGGTTTTGAGAGAGAAAGACATGGGAGGAGCTGAAGAGAGAAAATGAAAATGGGGCCGTGATGTAATCACATTATAATTTTTCTTAAAGGGGTACTCGCTGCTCTTCCAGAAGACCCTGGTGGTTCCTAGTACTACATGGTGACTAACAGCCATCTCTATGTCGAGTTCCAGGAATTCTAATGCACACATATGGTGCACATATATCCATGTGCACACATAGTTATACACATAAAAGTAATAACAAGGTTGGAGTGGTGATGCACTCCTTTGATCCCACCCAGTGTTTGGAGATAGGCTGTCTTCTATGGGTTCCTAGCTGGACTAGCCTACATAGTGTGTTCCAGGCCATCCAGAGATGATGATGATGGTGATGATAATGATGATGATGATAATGATGACCACTACAACAATAATATTCATTATTTATTACTTATTCAGTTATTTTCTCCAAATACTTTTGATGTGCAGGTGGCTGGACCCATGGTGATTGGGCTGGACCCCTATAGGCTTCTACATTCTAAGCATGCTGTTTTGGACTGCCACACGTCTGGCGGAACTGTCCCCCCCCCCCACCTTCTCTTAAGTTTTGTAATAAGTACTGGTCCTGTGCACTCTCCTGTTCAGACCAAGACCTCCTGGTCGTTCCTGATGCCCCTGCCCTCTCTCTCTCCTCACCTCAGTGGCCCTCCAGCAGCTCCCAATGGCCTTTTCAGGTCTACTCCAAGGCACATCCTCTTGAATCCTCTCTCCTCCTCTGCTGCTCCTTCCCAGGTACTTCCTCTCAACTCCTATCACAAGAGCCTCCAACTATCCTTCTGATGCCCTTTCGCCCACCCTTGAAGCCTTCCCATGCTTCCCTGCACTCCTGCGCAGCTCTCTGGCATTGCCTGCTACCACGCAACCGTGCCAAATATTTTCCTTCCATCCATGATACTCTGTCCTTGCCTGGAACATCTTGCTTCTGACTTTCCACAGAAAGTTATCCAAGGCAAAATACAAGACTAGGGATCTTAAGGTCCATTGCCCCAGAGCAGCTCTCTCTTCCCTGAACACCTCGAACATACTTGTCTTCCTCCATCTTTGCAGTAGTTACCATGCAGGAACGCCATGACTGATTTGCTCGCTGTCCCCTCCACACAAGAGAAAAAGGACTTTGTTTGTCTTGCTCCTGGCATCGGAACCTCATAAGCACTGTGCCCTCAATAAATACGTGTTAAGTGAATTACTGCTAGTCCTCAATTAACAGCCAGGAGATAATGAATGCAGTACTTTAAACAAGATTATCCAAGCTGTAAGCCTCTATCTGAATGATTCTGAGAATTAATTTTTTTTTTTTTTGGCAGATGGGATATTAGGTCACTTTGGGTCTAATCTGACAGCGTTTTTCTGAGCACAAAGATAAAATATCTGAGTAAGCACCCTATATTTTTAGAAGTCAGCCAGGTGGAAAAAAAAAAGAACACAGATGCCCAAGGGAACTCAGGAAAGATGCGGAATGCCAAGCATTGTTTCAGAAAAGGCACAAAAGGTGAAGGAGGACAAAGTGTCCCCAGAAGGACGCAGTGCTAACAAACACCTTCTGGAAGAGGCAACCCACTTAGCGATGTGAGGACTGCCCTTCCCTCTGGTGTGGCCTTTCTACGGGAAGGGGATCGGGCAGCAGCGGCGACAGGAGAGCAGTGTGGGCCGGAGGGTGGGAGAGGCAGAGTGATTTTCTCATCACCTTGGCGGAAGGATATGGAAGTGCTGACAGGGAGAGATGAGACATATCTGCTTTGTTCTGTGTGGTACTAGGTAACTGCTCTGGGTCAGTCCAGAAGCCGGGTAAGATGGGCGCTCTGTAACACACTACGCTGGGCCAAATAGCTGATTCAAAGTTCTTCTTGCTAAAAACAGCCAAGATATTCTGTCTCCATATTGGCATTCAGTGCAAGAGAGCAGACACGGCTCTCGATTATATCAAAGACATGGCTCCTTATTTTATAGACGGGTGCATATGACTATGATGAGAATGAGGGGAAGCGGGAGAGGAAAGGGAGACGGGGAGTGAAAGAGAGATCGATAGAGAGAGGGAGGGAAAGGAGGAAGGGAGAGGGAGGGAGAGGGAGCATGCCCACTCCTATTGTAGAGTCTGCAGACAGCCCAACCTGACCAAAGGAAGAGTTGGAGAAGATACAAAGCAAGAGGATAAACTACCAATACGTGTGCCTAATCTATTCTGAAATCACTCCGTACCCTGGGTCCATCCAAAGCCAGAGCTCCAATCTACATCAATTAGGCCAGTCCTTTCATTACCGCCTGATCACTCCAGTCACTCAGCTCTCATATCTAAATTGCTCATTACAATCTGAACTGCATGGAGCATCATTTGGATTAGCCAGTGATGCCTTCGGTTGAGCCAGCTGGCTGAAGGCAGATCATGTGACTGAGCCAGGAAAGAGACAAACATAAATATTTAATTTTCTACCACCGGTGAAGGAATTTGTTTTGTGTACCTTGTACACACACACACACACACACACACACACACACACACACACACACACATATATATATATACATATATATACACTCACACACATATATATACTGTGCAGTATATATGTGCGAGTGTATCATGTGACTATGCACATGCTTACATGTTTATATAGCTCTGTGAGTATATATATATATATGTTGATATGTTTTGTAAAACTTGGTTTGATGTGGAGGGAAGGGGTGCCTTAGCAGGCCCATGCTGAGGCACACGCCTCCCGAAGTGCCAGGAGAGGGGAGTAGAGGCAGAGAGAGAGAGAGAGAGAGAAAGCATGAGAGCAAACAGTTCTTTTATAGCAAGCCAGGTTTGTACCTGCCTGTTGCTAGGTAACAATTGGGTGGAGCCAAGAAGAATCACTAATGTTCATTGTGTGTGCACACATAAAGTTCTACATCTGTATATCTGACCAGAAGCGGTGGGATGCTAATGTTTGATTACAGGACTAAAATACATGGACTAAAATACATGGGAGATAGCTATTGCTACGACTCTTCAAAGATCAGCATTCAGGCTGGGGAAGCAGGCTGAGCTAAGGACATGAGCCCAGCTATGTATAGAGCTTCCTCCCTGCCTCCCGCTGCTGCTCTCTATTCTAAGACCCCGTCAGTAGAATGCAGGGTTCCACACACTGCTGTGTCTTGGGTGACTTATCCACCTACACACCAAACACGTTAATACTGCCTCGCAGTCTCAGGAGTCTGAGACCAGTCACGGGCGGTCTGATAACTCAGTTCAAGAGCGCCAGGCACACTCCCTTCATTTACTGGAGTAACAGCATATCCAGAAAGGCAAGGCTTGGCAAGAGGCAAGTTTAAGAGGGTTCTAGAGCCAAGCCTTTCCACCTCACATCCGTGCTCTATGATCTCAGGCCACAACCCTTCCCTGTGGGATGAGATGAGATAAGAAAGCGGCCAGAGAGGGGCTCAGAGCATCCCTGCAGCCACCGCTAGGCAAGTGAGGACATTCCAGAACCAGCTAAAATAGGACATTCTTGGGGTCTTCCAAGAAGGGAGCAGAGGAGTCTGCTTGGTGTGATGGTTTGAATACACTTGGGCCAGGGAATGGCGCAATTAGGAGGTGTCTCACTGGGTGTGGGCTTTAAGACCCTCATCCTAGCTGCCTAAGTGAGTATTCTGCCAGCAGCCTTCAGATGAAGATGTAGAATTCTCAGCTCCTCCTGTACCATGTCTGCCTGGATGCTACCATGTTCCTGACTTGATGATCATGGATTGAACCTCTGAACCTGTAAGCCAGCCCCAATGAAATGTTGTCCTTATAAGCGTTGCTTTGGTCATGGTGTCTGTTCACAGCAGTAAAACCTTAACTAAGATTATTGGGGGTGATGTTTGTGCCTCAGGAGGATGACACAGAGTACACATGCACCTTCTGGAGAAGAAGAAATAGGGCATTCCAGCAGGCATGGAGAATAGTGCTGAAACCTCACATACAGACTTATCTCCTTAGTTAATCTACTACTGAGCAGAGGTGAAATCTGGTTTTATTTATTTTGTTTTATATTTATCACTCCATTCCTCTAAGGTTGAACAGTGTAGCAGGAAGATCTGACCATCCACTCACCCTGCCTAAAGACATCCTGATTAGACATCCTATTACCCTTCAGAAGCCAGGGAGTCCTGATCAAGCAAGCCACTTAACAAGACCCTGGATCAGGAAACACAATCAGGGGTTTTATCTAGGTTGGCAGCAGGCTTAAACCCCAGAAGTTCTTGTGAGAAATAGTGAAAACCTATCACCTGCCATAGGTTCTTTTCGAATATCCACTTAATGAAAGTTTCATAGTGAGCGCTGTGGAAGAGTGTTTCCCTCCACTGTAAGGAAGGCTGGGGGTAGATATGTACATGGTACATATGAATCTTGCTTTATTGAAATGATAACACTTAGAATATCATCTTGAAAACCTTCAAATCTGAGTAACTTCTGGCCTACATGAAAACTAAGGCCGCAACTCAGATATTTTTGACTTTGTTCTTTTAAGTATAAAAAAAATATTTCTACCAATTCTGCTTGGAATGGAGGTTAAAAAAAAAGAGCAGGTAAGTGTGTACCTCAGACTCAGCTTCCTCCCTGCAGCCATGGTAACCATGGGCAGAGAGAGGCGTGGTCTGGCTAGGAATGTCAAATGACATCTAGGACACCCCTGAGTCACACAGCAACCTTATCTTCATTCCTCGCTCTGTCTAGGTCCATTCTGATTGCATTGGGGGGCCTTAGGGCAGCTGACTGAGTGGGGACTCACCATATGCTCACTAGTGTCTCGGCTGAAACCGGAGGCCTGCTGGCTTTGATAATACTCCAACTGCTTCTCCGCCAATTCTACCCGTTGCAGCAGATTCTCAATAAAGTCGTGGAGCCTCGCTTTTCCTTGAACCTCCTTCTCGGCTGCTGCCTCCAGGAAATGGTTGAATGTGACGACTTCTCTGCAGGGACAAGACACAGAGTGACACAGGGAAATCATTCACTGAGCACACAGTGAGTCCCCATCCATCCACCCAGCATCCTGACAGCGATGGCCATAGCGTAACGAGAGGGACGAGACTGCACAGAGGGAGACAGTCACGGCACAATGTAAACATAAATGTGTTCTGTCAGGAGTTAACAGCATTGGAACTAGGTACACGGTGACAAAGTGACAAGCTGACCGTGGGGAGGCGAGATTTCAGAAAGCGAAGTCAAGATCAACCTTTTAGACGGAGACGCCTGGAGGAAGTTCTGAGGAAGGAGCCACGGAGACACCTGGGAATCGTAAAACAGGTACACCAGAGACGTGCTTATGAGTCTGAGCTGCTTCCAGGAAATGTGCACAGACAAGGAGCTGGGGGGCTCCTAGGTCACCATGGAGATCCCAGATGTATGGAAAGTGACATGAGAGATGGCTGAGAACAACTGAGAGCCACACCTTTATCTCCCTAAGGAATGGTAGAGGATTTCTGGGTAGGAAAGTCTAAAGGTTAGAGCTGAGGCTATGGCTTAGTTGGTAGACTGCTATCCTGGCATGTGAGAAGCCTTGGGTTTGATCCCTAGCACCATATACAATTGGCATGGCGGTGCTTGCCTGTGAAGCTCAGCAGTTGGGAGGTGGAGGTTTCCAAGTTCGAGGTCATCCTCGGCTACCTAGTGAGTTCAGGGACAGCCTGGACTGCGTGAGACTCTGCCTCAACACCGAAACAACAAAATGCAGGAAGTTTAGCCACATTGTATTTATAACTTCTCCAGTAATTATACTCTTAAACCATAAAACACTTGCTCAAGGCACCCAGCAGCACCATGGCTCCCCATATAAGAGAACCAAGTATTCATGATGTGCCTTCAGAACCCGCCCATATACGCGTTTAGAAACTACCAGTTGTTGTTAAGGTTTGGTCTGGTATCACCTGCTGTTGTCCGAGAAGGAGATTCAAACACTCCTTAGCCATCTCACTGGGTCTCTGTGTGACCCCATATTTCTTTCATCTAATTCTCCGCTCCCCAAACAGTAAATTTGTGCCACCCTGATAGAGCTGAAGCTTAGCTGGGCTCTGGGAAGCTGGTGATTAGAGGTATTCCTAGGGTGTGGGTGAGCAGGCTCAGTAAGAGAGCTTGCAGCATGAGCCTGCAACTTGAGTTTGGTCTCGACAACCAACAAAAAAATAGGAGACTGCCAGCTCCTGAAAATTGCCCTTTGACCTCCACTCCGCCCATCCATGCCCACCCACACAGGCAACAATAACGAATAAAAAGTTTACAAGTAAACCATACATGTGAAACTTTTTAAAAACGACGTCCCTCTTCTCACTAAATTGTTCCGAGGGAGATAGTTTTCCTAAAATCTGTGGTTTGGGCTAACAGAACGTTTTGTGTGGTGGCTAAAGCAGGCATTATAAGTGGTAGAGCCTGAAATGTCCAACGTCAAACCTTAGGACTAAGAAGAAACAGAACATGACGCAATCTTACAGGACAGTGAAACTCGTTTGTGGTTATAATTTAGGCTCTTATCCGGCTGAGTCAGAACACTGTGTGAAGCTCCCGAAAGCCAGACACAAAGATAAGGGCCAATCTTAGTGAAATTCAGCCAGGGTGTAGGGGGAATAAGTCTCTTTATCTACTCCTAAGTCACTTCCTGTCCCATCTTTACCACTTACTCTTTAAGAAGAAGAGTAAAATAGAATCAAACCCAAGATTTTATGGAAAGTATGCCTATTAAAGGTAACGTTTGACTCTAAAAGGGGGGAAATGCCAGGTACGGTGTAAGAGTTTGACATTGAAGCTTCACCACTACGCAGAGTGATCTGCAGCCCTCAGACACTGACTCATCCCCAGCACTCAAAGGCGTTTTGAAATTAACACAGCCAAAGGAGGCACAGGGGGGAAAGCCCTTTCCGTGCAGCCAGAGCTTTAGTGAGAAGAAAATATTTGCTTACTTGTCTGTTTAGTCATTTATAGGACGGCCATAAACTCTGCAAGCTGAATAGCATTACTTTATTTATTTATTTATTTATTTATTTGTTTATTTATTGACTGTGTGCATGTGAATGCATGTGTGTGTGTGTGTGTGTGTGTGTGTGTGTGTGTGTGTGTACATGTGCATTCTCACAAACATGAATGTACATGCCACTGTGAATATGTGGAGGTCAGAACACAGTTCACAGGACTGAATTCTCTCTTCCTACTATGTGGATTCTGGGATTCAAACTCAGGTCTTCAGGCATGATAACAAATACCTTTAACTATCTAAGCCCTCTTGCCGACCCTTGGATGAGTTAAAGGCAGCTAACCTTGGGGAAAAAAATCAAAAGGCACTGTCATGTGATCAGCACGCCTAGAAGAGAATTTAGATAGTGATAGGTGCATGGAGAAGGCTCAGGGGATAAAAACATCTTGGTGTGGTGGCCTCTAGGTTATAATTCCAGCACAGCGGAGGTAGAATCAGACAGCCAACCATTGGCATGACACCCTAGCCTATTGGTGAGCCCAAGACCAGTGAAAGACTATCTCCAAAAGCAAGGTGGGTGGCACCTGAAGAACTACATCCAAGGCTGACTTCTGGATTTCAGACACACACATATGCACACGCACACACTCACAGAGACGCACTAAACACACATCACACACATGAGACACACACATGCACACACACAGAAATCACACATGCACACACACAGAAATTACACATGCACACCCAGACACCACACACACATACACACCCAGACATATCACACACACTCATGTACACACACACACACACACACACACACACACACACACACATGTACATACAGACATACTACACATGCATGTGCACACAAACACACACAGACACACCACACACACATATGACACATGCACTTGCATGCACACATGCACTGGAGCACACATGCTCGCACACACACAGCATGGGTGAACAAACAGAAGTGAACATTAATATATCATGTGTGATATTCACAATTTACATGCATTCATTGAACATTATTAAGGAGGGACAACAGATGGCCCTTATCACCTATTCCAGCTTGCTATCAAAGACCATTTCTTATCTTTCTGACTTCCTGCATCTCAGCACCCATCCAGTTCCACACCTGTGACAAGCTGTTCTCTCAGCCAGAACCTCCTGCTAGTCCCCTCTCTTATTGCTGTCCGTAACCTCAAGGTCTCCCTGCAGAAACCATTCCCACACCCTTAACTGTAGCAACAAAGGGCAGTGCACTCCCACAGAACCCTTTACAACCCTGTCAGGGCACACACCACAGGAGACCAGTTGTGTGACTTACCCATTTCATCATAAAAATCACTGAGTCCAGGGAGCATATTAGTTACTGGCCTTGCTGTGGCAAAAGATGCTTTGAAAACATCTTTAACAAAGGAAACGTTTATTTCTATTTTGGCTCACAGTCCCAGAGAGTGCCATCCCTCTGTGGGGAACTCACCGAGTCAGGAGCTTGAAGCAGCTGGCCCATGGCATCCACAGTTTAGGAAGCAGAGAGGGATGCAGGCTGGTACCCAATTCAGTTTTTCCCTTTTTATTTAGCCCAGGACCCCACCCTATAGACTGCTGCTGCCCACAATGCAGATGGATCTTTCCACTCAACTACCCTAATGGAGATAATCCCTCACAGATGTGCTGGGGGATTTGTTTCCATGGTGACTCTAAATCCCATCAAGTTGACCATCAGGAGTAACCACCAGGGGCACCAGGGAGTCCACAGGAGTCCAGCAGATAATGGAGACCTAACAAATTCTTAATGAAGTACAAATGTACAACCAGAGCTCTCGCTGAGCATCCCACGCAACAGGATAACCCCTTTGCTTTCCTTTGCTCCATCCCGGGTCAGTCTCCAGTCTCGGGGCACACGCCAAAGAATAAACCACAGACACCTCCTTCAGGAGGAGGGCGGGATCTAAAAATGGACTCCTGTCGTCCACTCTTAACAATCACACCGGCTTCCCTTCCCGAGGGGAGATTCAATCCAGTTATTTAAATTTCATTTTTGCATTACTGATTTATGAACCTATTCAGGAGTATATGAAATGATAAAAATACCCCCAGCTAAAAATAGTCTTAACTATTGATCACACAGTACCTCAGATGCTCTGTAATGTCAGCCACGAGGCAAACCAAGGAGAAAGAATCCCTCCAGGCACCAGAAGCCCAGCTGCAAACTTGGAAGGTAGAGAGCCCCCCAACACACTGTCTTCTCTCTGGTTTTGTGGCCTTTTCTTTTTTGGCTTTTCGAATAAACAAGTAAGCTCTTTATTAAGAGTTTTTGGGGGGGTGCAAGTGGCAGATTGGGGGAGACATCTCTGTGGGTAACATGCCTGCTGCAAGCAGGAGGAGCTGCGCTCAGATCCCCGAAACCCACATAAAAGCCTGCCACCCCAATGCTGAGGTGGGGAGCAGAGACAGATGAATCCTTTGAGCTCACTGGACAGTCAGCCTAGCTCCAGGTTCAGTGAGAAACCCTGTCTTAAAAGATAAGGTAAAAAATGCTCAAGGAAGACACCCAACATCAACCTCTGCTCCCCCACACACAATTGCACACACTCACTGAAGTGTGTATGTGTCACAGACAGAAAGATTTTTTTAAAATTTTCCTAGCCAGGAAATTAAATTAATTTGTTGATTTAAAGCAGATTAATACTACATTCTAAACTAATTACTCAGGTAGGATGAGAAAAGAGGAGAAACCTGGAGAGAAAATATTCCTGGGATTTCTAAATTTTTCCACGCTATTCCTAAGAAAATGTGCTCAATATCCTGTTGATTTTGCATTAGTCTGCGTATCCGAACACAACAGAGATCATTTATAGGAACGAACTGAGGGCTGGAGAGATGATTCAAGTAGACTGGGCTCAGTTCCCAACACCCATAGAGTGGCTCACAACCATTTGTAACCCTAGTTCCAGGGCAGTGTCCCTCTTCTGGCCTCCACGGGCACTGTTCCTATATGGTGCAGAAACACACATACATACAAACACTCACATGCCTAAATTAAAGAGCAAACCCATCTTAGAGATGAGCTAAGAGTGTGGGATCCACAGATCCCTCTGAGCCTCCCCAATCTCTCCCTCTCACGGGATGTCTTTTGGCCACTTTTCCTAGATGAGAATCAGCAGAGACGCATGTGTGTGTGTGTGTGTGTGTGTGTGTGTGTGCGCGCGCGCGTGTGTGTGATATGCACACATGACTGTGTGTACGTGGGGGCTAAAGGCTGACGTTGTGTGTTCTGCTCCCTTTCCCTCCACCTTAGTCCCTCGAGACAGGGTCTCTCACCGATTGAACCTGCAACCAGCGTGGCACCAGCAAGCTACAATAGCACTAAGGTTACAGACATGTACAGCCACACACAGCTTTTCATGTAGGTCCCTGGGGATCTGAATGGGGTCCTCAGGCTTGTACCATGAGCCATCTTCGCAGCCCCAAGCTTGCTTGTCTAAGGTCCACATCCTACAGCTAAATGGATGCAGCTGGTCCTACTAGAGTCTTTTATCACACCATAGGGATCTATTTCCCGTCGTTTATTTTCTGGTTGATAGGTTTTCCCCGAAAACAGGAACTTCACCTTGCTCACCACTGTAGGACCAAACCTGACACTCATCAGGTTCTCTGGAAGTATCCATCTCCTGCAGGGGCTGGGAACACAGCAAATGACCGAGAGAGAAAACAGATAGCGCATCTACCTACTTTAGCTTACAAACCACATATTAGGAATCATAGATGGTTTCAGAGGCCCCTCACCTCTATCCAAGGCTGACAGTGGGATATGCCCCCTTCTGACTGCGTGGGGACGTCTGGAGAGCTAAGTTAAAAGCTCTGAGCTGGATATTTTAGAAGCTTAGCATCACAATCCTGCAACAATGCTACCAGGTTCCTGTTTCCAACACTTCCAATGCCAGCTGACATTCTCTTTAATCACATCAGAAAGAAAAAAAAATAATAAATGATGTCACCATAGCAGCCGTCTCAAAATAGCTGAGAAGCAAACTATTCCAAAATGGGCCATGCTTTGGATTATATAAGTCCCGATGCGTTGGGTAAATCTCACATCATCAGAAGTCTAGCAAGGACACAGTGAACCTCGGCAAGGAAACTGCATAGCTTTGTTACAGGATCTGTTTCTAGGCAAGGCACTCCCTGGCTCTCAGACTATTTTTTTTAGCTGAAAAACAAAACAAAGCAAACAACAACAACAAAAACAACAACAACAAAAAACTGTGTCCCCCTGAAGGAGGCACAGGGCACCTTCGCAGGGAGCACTTAAGGCCTCTCTGGTTTTCAGTGAATCTGCCCACTGCTTACTATAGCAAAATGCCCTGCCTCCTCCTCCCCTTCTTATGACCTCTCTAGGTGGAAGAGTCTAATCTTTAATGTCCTATTAACTTGAAAATTGTGACCTCCACTCAGGCACTTGCTAAAGCCACCATGTAGCCAAGCATGGTGGTGCACACCTGAAATCTCAGCGTGAATCTACCCAACAAAGCCCTGAGTTAAAAATATACAAGGTGTGGGGTGTTGGGGGTTGGGGAGACACCCCAGTCAGTAAAGTGCTTGCCTTGCAAACATAAGAGCCTGAATTCAATCCCCCAAACTCACTTTTTACATAAGATGGGTATGGTGGTGCTTGCTTGTAATTAGAGAAAAGAAAGGAGAATTCTTGAGGATTACTGGCTAGACGGCAGAACCTATTGGGCAAGTTCCAAACCAGTAAGGGGTATCTTAA
The DNA here is from genome assembly GCA_902729485.2 of Mus minutoides. Classification (NCBI taxonomy): domain Eukaryota; kingdom Metazoa; phylum Chordata; class Mammalia; order Rodentia; family Muridae; genus Mus; species Mus minutoides. The sequence continues at coordinate 92,148 of LR751576.1, read as the reverse complement.
AAATAGTGTCCAAAGAACAGCAGTATTGTTTCACACACATAGCACACATACTACACACACACATACCCCGAAGACACACATCACACACCTACCACATATACACAGCACAAATACAACACACACACACCATACCCCCCCACACACAGTACACATCATAGCACATACACCACACACCACACACACACACCATAGTCACACACACATACACACGCACATACACACACCCCACAGTATATGTAACAAATCTCTGTCTCTGTGTTAGCACAGGGTATGCTTACAGATACATCTTATGCTTTCTGCATGTACCCCTTGGGGGAAAATAAGGATTTGTATGCTCTGCAGACATGGCTACCCCCACCCTGAGTACATCAAAGATAGTCCGGTAGTATGTTCCAAACTTATTGGCTGAAGGTGTGTGAGATATGTAGTGCTATTTTCTTACCAAGAAGCTAACTGCGAGACTATCTAACATCGCCTTCTGGTTAGGGATCCATTACTGTCACTGCAAGGAGGCCTGGGTTGATTTACTAGATTAGGCGGAGTGCTACCCAGCAGCCCTCAATGCTTGTCAAGAAGTAAAGGCATCTCTCATCAGAGCTTTTAAAGTCACACCGGCTTTGAGCAAATTCTTCTCTCAGATTTGCACAGCAACGCTTACAGATAACTGGCCAAGGGGACCCAAGACAACGGCCCAGGCGATAACCAACTCAGATCACCTTCTCTGCTAAGGACTGCGTAACTGCTGTAAACTGAGTTAATGCCACCTGGAGATGACTCTGGGGCTTTGGTTGGTTGGTTTAGTTTTGAGTTTGCTGTGCCGTTGAGACCGAGTCTCGTTCTGGAACCCAGCCTGGCCTGGAACTCAATATGAAGCTCACTATTCGAGTTTCCTTTCTGTTGCTCTGATGAAATACTCTGATCAAAAGCAACGATGGGAAGGAACAGGTTTATTCCATTTACAAGTCTAGGTCCAAGTCCATCACTGAGGGAAATCCAGGCAGACCTGGAGAAAGAATGTTGAAGACAGGTCTGATTACTATTTCACACACTGTTATCCCCCAAACATGGACCTCAGTTCACTGCCAAAGAAGGATGGTGTCAGGAACCATGGAGAAGGATGCTGGGTGGCCAGCAGGTTTATGTTTAGCTACCTTTATATAGTTCGGGCCCACTGACCTAAGGAATGATGCCACCCACAGTGGGCTAAGCCTTCATTTATCAATCAACAGTCAAGAAAATCATCCAGACATGCCCACAGGCAATTACTCAGGTGAAACTCCCTTCCCAGATAATTCTAGGCTGTGTCAGGTTGACAGTTAAAGCTAACCGGGGCACCCAGATTAGTCTTGACCTTTCAGAGGCAATCTCTGGCCTCTGCCATCCAAGTACTGTGATTACAGAGATATATCACCATGTCCAACTGTCCCTAGAGCCATTAAATTTCCAGTTTCAAGGAAATTCATTTTCCCCTTTGCATTTGTGTGTTTGTTTTGACCAAATCTGCTCTCTATATTTTATAGATTACCCAGCTTTAAATGGATCTCAAACGGGACAGGAACAACCTCTGCTCTGAAATGAACTTTTAGCCTTGACCCTAGAGCTTAAAGAGCCCACCATTTATTCGGAATGATCTGGAAGTTTCTTTGGCTGAGAGGGGTCTCTCTTATCAGAAATGCCACATCTCTGGGAGGTGTAGTCCTCTGAAAGAATTGTGACACGGGAAGGAACCCAGCCAGGTAAACGCAACCAAACCAATTCAGTTGGAATACACAGATGTGGCCAATGGACAGATGTCTCTGTTCCCCTGCAGATGTCAGAGTGGGGGGCAGGGTAGGGGACAGGCTTTGCAGATACTGAGGGACAGAGGGTACTGTCTCTGTCTTTGTTATACTCAGACCAAGAGACCCACTGTCATTCCTGGGAACAAGACCCTTTCAGTTCCAATTCATGTACAGAGAATGTGTTTATTTAAGCGTTGAACACAGAAATTGCCAAGATGGTCTCAAATGGAGGCTGACAAAAATGATGTCTTTATGTTTGGAAGTTTAAGGCAAAGTCTCTATATTTTTATTCCAAGTAAGTGTTTTAAAATTTTAAACTAAATACTCCTTTTTTTCTCCTGTCATCCCCAACATGGCATATTCAAAACACCAATAATAGCACGACTGTAGCTCAGCAGTCACGTGCATGCTGAGCAAACATGAATCTCTGACATAAATTGCAGACAACAAATACACAAATGTCAGATTATAACTCACACAAATGTGAACAAAGATATAGTAAGATGTTAGCTGGATCTGGGAACAGGATATTCAATTCTAGGAAAATAGTCAATTAAAGCAACCACAATATAGCCTTACCAAGGAATACCATGTACCAGCCCACAGGAATGGCAGAATTTTGTTTACTGTACAAAAGACACCAGAGAGGCATGGCACTGTGAACGCATCAACAGCTGTAAGGTCAAAGGGCACAGCAGAATGTGTCAGGATTCCATTAGAGGAACATTAAGAGTATGTGCTTCCATTACAATGGCTGTGTGAATACAAGCTAGGTCTGGAAGAAGGTTTATCAAACTCCACAGTGCTTTCTCCTGGGGGTGATGTGGGATAGGCTTGGAAAGGAGAGAGAACATATATCCCTCTATCTGCTGGGATATTTTGTTCCATAGGCCTCTGTTGAGGTAGCACCTCTGGATGAACAAAACTATCACTATCAATCCACAGATAAACCATATTCTCTTATTAATTAATGTTGAGAAGGGATCTCATGAAGCCTGGGCTGGCCTTCAGTTCCCAATGGAGATGAGGATGGTTTTGAATTCCTGATCCTCCTGCCTTCCCTTCCATCCTGCTGGAGTATAGGACTATGACTGTGCATCATAATGGAGTTGTTTGGGTGCTGGCAAGCGAACTTAAGGTTTTGTGTGTGCTAGGCAAGCACTCTACCAAATGAGTACATTCCCAGCCATTAATCCACTCTTTTAAATACTAAATCACTGGTTGAGTCCACCTTGTTAAATGGGATCCTTGACAATTACAGCCATCTGACCACGCGAACTCACTGCCATCATTCCACAGTCAATGTAGTCACTACCCCTAAACCCACATCCAGTATTATTTGTACTATGACAAAAATTATGAAACATTAAAAAAAGAAATAAATGCATTAATTCGTATCCCATTTAATTTATTGCTATTAAATCAAACAAAAATATCAGGAAGTTAGTCTAGGCTTTTGTCTACTCTCACGACATCCTCATTGGCCTTCTCACAGTAATACAGGGTAGGTCATCTGGTTCTCCCCTGTGGCTCCTACTGGGAAGCACCAGAGAACAAAGCACCACAACAAGAATGATGTACTCATTAGAGAGCCCTTTCTTAAGAACAAAGAAAGTCAGTGGTGTTGAAGCTTAAGCTTGATTGTCAACCCAATGGGATTTAGAATCACCATGAAACACACCCTCACATCTATGAGGCTATTTCCAGAAAGTTTTAACTGAGCTGCTATCCTGGTTTCATTCCTTCTGCTGTGATTTTTTAAAAAGCAGCTCAAGGGAGAGAGGACTTATTTAGACCACAATTCCAGTTCACAGTTCATATCAAGAAAGTCACAGTGGTGCGAACTTGAAGCAGCCCATAGTCAAGAGCAGAGAGAAATGGATACAATGCACAGGTAGCTTACGTCTGTTCAGCAAACATACACTCACACCCTACACCCCAACACACACACTGTACATACAGTCTCTGATGCTCTGCCTAGGGAATAAAGCCACCCACGGTGGGCATGGTTCTCCCACATCAATGAATGTGATTAAGACAACCCCCCATAGACATGCCCATTAGCCAACCTCATTGAAAATCTCTTGTCCAGATGATTTGAAATTGTAACCAGTTGTCAATTAAAATTTATCACAGTCAGCAAAACAAATTAACTAGGAGCTAAGCAATCTCATAGGCTGGGGTCCAAGACTGAATAAAAAAGGAGAAAACCAACTAAGCGCCAGCATTCATTGTCTCTGCTTCCTGATTATAGATACAACGTAACCAGCTGCCTCACATTCTTGCCACCATGACTTTGCTGCCATGATGAACTATGCCCTCTGCAAGCAGAAATAAACCCTTCCTTCCTTAAACAGCTTTCATGGGGCATACTGTCACTGGTGGTATACAAAGTAACTAATGCAGTGGCGATTCAAAGTCATCCTAACTACATAATTTAAAAAACAAAATTGTCTAGTGTGACTAAAAGGTTTCTAGGTATCTCCTTAATGGGAACATAAATATTTAGTGACAGCAAATGACCTTATCTTGAGTATGTAGTTTTTCTGGTTGTTTTAGTTACTATAATTTAAGAATAAAATATCACAGGCAAAAAGCAAGAAGCATATACTTGAAACATATTCTATACTAGAACTGGTCATCATCTCCTTCTCTTGACTATACAATCTACACACACTGGTGGAATGGTTCTCCCAGAATATTGTTCTGGCTTCCCACTAACACACATTTACATGCCATAGGCATGTTTGTGAACAAGCTATGTTATCATGCTCTCCAACACCACCCATGGAACAGTTTCTAAGGGAACCAGGAGTTAGATATTAATTAGATTAATGCTGCCACCTTGGTCACCATGTCCAAAGAAGATGAATAATACCAAAGCTTCCTGCCTCCTGGCAATCCTGAACTAGTGAGCAAGGCAGCCAAGACATGTGCAGGGGATGCTCACCAAACCTCACTGAGCATCTGCTTGTAACATGGGGACGGGAGGGGTCGCCCAAGGATGGGTTAGCATCCAGTTTCATCAGCACTTACTCCTCTTTCCTCAGGAGCTCCTCCTCGGATTCGGTCAGGCGCTGCTTCAGCACCGCGATCATTTCCACGGCCACATCCACCTGTTTGTTCAGGGCCCGCTCTCGCCTCTGAACCTCCTGCTTTTTCTGAGTCAGCTGCGCAAAGGCTGCCCGGACTTCCAACAGTTCGGCGGTTTTNTGACAAATACAGAAGTGGATGCTCACAACCATCTATAGGGCAGAACACAGGGTCCCCAATGTAGGAGCTAGAGAGTACCCAAGAGCTGTAGGGGTCTGCGACCCTATAGATGGAACAACAATATGAACTAATCAGAACCCCCAGAGCTCATGTCTCTAGCTGCATATGTATTAGAAGATGGCCTAGTTGGCCATTACTCGGGAAGAAAGGCCCTTGGTCTAGCAATGTTTATATGCCCCAGTACAGGGGAATGCCAGGGCCAAATAGTGGGAGGGGGAGAGGAGGGGAGCAGGGTGGGGGTGGGGTGGGTATAGGGGACTTTTGGGATAACACTTGAAATGTAAATGAAGAATTTCTCTAATTTAAAAAAAAAAAAAGCTATTGAACGGACACTGACTGATAACGATGACTGCCCTTAGGTGAATTTTTTTTTTAAATCGGCAAAGTAACGGGTTTCACTGAGGCAGTTTCAAGCTTACTTTGTTCTATAGGTTCTTTTCCCTAGCGCTTTCCTACATCTCTCTGTCTGCCTGTCCAGTTGGTCCTCTTTCCTCCTATCCCAATATACACCTCTACTTTCAAGTCACATGTATTCTATTACCCTCCCTCTTTCTTTCCTTAAGAGACCTGTTTATCTGGCTTTCTTCTTTCATGGTCTGCATCACCCAAAAAAATGCACACAGACACACACACACCAAACACCTATACAGAAGTTAGATTCCAAGATCACTGTTTGAGAGTAAACACAATACTTGTCTTCTGAGTCTCGCTTATTTTATTTAACATGGTGTCCAGTTCCATTAATTTTCCTGCAAATACCAAGAAAATGGTATTTTCCTTAACAGCTGAATAAAATTCTTTTTTTTTTTTTTTTGGATTTTTGAGACAGGGTTTCTCTCTGTAGCCCTGGCTGTCCTGGAACTCACTCTGTAGACAAGGCTGGCCTTGAACTCAGAAATCCGCCTGCCTCTGCCTCCCAAGTGCTGGGATTAAAGGCGAGTGCCACCATGCCTCCATTTTATATTTGCACCATATTTTCTTTATCCGTGCTTATGCTGATGGGCGGGCATCTAGGCCGGCTTGAATGCTTAGCTACTGTGAACAGAGCAACAATAAATATGGATGAGAAAGTATCTCCGTAATAGAATATAGAGTCCTTTGGGGATATGCCCAGGAGTGGTATAGCTGGGTCATATGATATTTCTATTTTCAGTCTCCTGAAAAATCCTCCAGGCTAATTTCCATAGTGACTATATCAGCTCAGCCTTCTTGGGCTTAAGCAACTATTGCATATATAATATTTAATGTTGATATTTATGTGGAAATTAAAACCTAAACCCCTTTGTCAATTGCAGCTACATCTACTCTCTTCTGCATCCTCTGATGCTTCTACTGTCTGGTATTTCTGCAGGGTGGGATACAGATGCTAGGGGCTGCATTTCTAAGGCAGGGCCAGCCTAGCTTAGCGAAGGTGGCTAACGCTCTTATGCAGATGAAAAGCTAGAGAGGGGGCGGGTGTGAAATTATAAAGACCCAGAGAGGAAGGAGAGTGGTCCAGAGACAGAACTCAAGTTTATTGCCCTCCTGAATTTGGCATGCTACATAGACATGGGTCACACGTAAATTCCATTGGCAGTCTCTTTTCAAATCTGGGAAAGATGGATCACTAAGCATAGTGGCTTTAAACACATCAAGAGCTGAAAAAATTTCAACCAAATGTTTTTTTAGTTTTTTTTTTTTAAATAAATGGCATTTCTTATTTACTCTGTGAGAGAGTGTGGTGTGTGTGTGTGTGTGTGTGTGTGTGTGTGTAGGCTGGGGATAACCTGTGTGAATGGGTTCTTTCCTCCCATCATGTGTGTCCTGGGGATTGAACTCGAGTCATCAGGTTTAGTGACACGCGTCTGCTTGTGTCATCTCGGTCTGTTCATGACGTTAATATTTTTAGTTACTGGTATGATGACATACATCAAAGCGTTAACATAAGAATAATGCTTTTTTGAAATTTGAAAACCCAAAGTGTCGGATATTATTTGATATAAACAGGGCCGTGGCCAAGATCCTACCCTAATAGAATGTTCTGGGTGGATGTTCCTTGCCTCTGATGCTGTTTTTAGCGCGATAACTTCTAGAGTGTTGGAACCAGGTGGGCGGCAGCATAACTCCTCCATAAACAGGAAGTTCTTGTTGCCTCTGCATCTTTATCCCCTTTGCCCTAGCAACAGATGACTCTTACAACCCAATTTTGCAAGA
>LR751576.1:0-83037 GCA_902729485.2 Mus minutoides | reverse complement strand
CCAAGATCCTACCCTAATAGAATGTTCTGGGTGGATGTTCCTTGCCTCTGATGCTGTTTTTAGCGCGATAACTTCTAGAGTGTTGGAACCAGGTGGGCGGCAGCATAACTCCTCCATAAACAGGAAGTTCTTGTTGCCTCTGCATCTTTATCCCCTTTGCCCTAGCAACAGATGACTCTTACAACCCAATTTTGCAAGAGTCCTGGTACTTATTTCCTCCAAGAATGGCAAGGAGTACTGGGTCCCACAGGGAAGGAGCCCGGATCTTAGGGTGCATCTTAGGGTGAAGTGTCTGTGTTACACCCTTATCTGCCACCAGACACTGAGATAGAAATGGTGCCTGATCCGCCAGGCAGGCACATTTTCCAGGTTACTAAAGTCTCTGGATCCCAGCAAAGGGGAACCTTCCTGTGCTGCGCTGGGTTGTTCAATAGGATGCAAACCCTGGCCCAAGCCTAGGAAGCTTGCAAAGGAGTGGAGGGATAAGAAGAGAGGATTCTAGAGCAGCAGTGTGTGTGTGTGTGGGGGGGGGGGGGGTTGATGTTTGGATGGGGAGAGGAGATATTCCACCCACCCCCAGCAAAAAGCTTTCATCCGCCCAGCGGAAACCTAGGGCACAGGTTAGCAAAAAAGGGTTTCGATTTCCTGTGCAAAGCTGGGCAGGTTGGGCAGCACCTGCATGGGGGTCCCGGCTTTCCTAGTCCCCGCTCCCGCTGGTGACTGCGTGAATTCGTGCTCACGCGAGTTCGTGCAAGTGGCTGTGGGGAAGCCAACGGTCCCGACTCCCTACGATGCTGCGCATCCGGGACCACCTCCCCGCATGTCCGCGGAGCAGGGGGCGCGGGCGCACGGCTCCAGCCGAGCCCACTTACCAGACTTGTTGCTGCCACTGCAGCCGCCGGTGCTGATGTTGAGGGAGCCGCGCGAGCGGTTTTCAGCAGAGCCGTAAATCAGGCTGAACCGGGTCGGCTCCCACGCGGGACGAGCGGCGACCGGGGCGGAGCGTGGTACGGGTGGGACACGGGGGCGGCGCCCGGGGACGCGAGGCTGGTGCTCCGGCCCCGGGCAGCCACCCCTGGGTCCACCCCATCGGGGCCCCTCTAGCGGGAGATCGTGGGCCTTTCCCTTCAATCCAGCTCAGGATTCCGCTGACATCACGGGGAGGGATGCAGGATGATCCCTGGGGAGGGAGGCGGGGACACGTGCCAGTCTTGCCCAGCCTAGTCTTGCTACAGGCCCAGGCAAGTGCTCCCAGTTGCAGGGGCGGCGAAAGTGGGCGTGAAGATGGAGCTGGCTAGCCCCTGGAAAGAGCTGCCAGCAGGAAGGCCCTGATATTTATTTATATTAGAACTTCATCCAGGCAACCTGGCAAGGGGGGAACCACAGGACCAGCTTACTCCAACCATGGAAGGTAGTGCCCTGAGGCTAAGTTAAACAAAACTAAATATAATAAAAGTGTAGAAGTTAAGAAACAAGTAAATGAGCTGTCATGGTGGTGCATGCCTTTAATCCCAGCACTCAGGAGGCAGAGGCAGGCGGATTTCTGAGTTCAAGGCCAGCCTGGTCTACAAAGTCTAGTACAGTCGGGGTTACACACACACACACACACACACACACACACACACATCAAAAACAAAAACAAACAAAAAAGAAACGCGTAAATGCAGAAGCCTGAGGCCTCCTCACTGAGGGGATGCCCCCAACACTAGTCTCTCAGTGGAGAAAAGATTTAGCCTCCCGAGAAATCTCATTTCTTAATTGAAATTTTAGTGTGTGTGTGTGTGTGTGTGTGTGTGTGTGTGTGTGTGTGTGTGTGTGTGTTTTATTTCGTTAAACCTGCTTTTAAAGGGCTGGAGAGATGGCTTAGCAGTTCAGAGCACATACTGCTCTTGCAAAGGACCTACACTGCTCAAATCAGCTGCTATGTTGTTGTCAACGTTCTTTCGCTGATATTTATACTAATACTGTGATGAGAGGTGCACGCCTGTAAAATTCAGGAAAGCAGAACCAGAGAGCGACTCCTACAAAACGGGTGTTGGCAGCTGCGCCGGGGCTGGCTCTCTTGGAAAATGTTATGCTTCGTTGAGGTTACTTTCTTAGGTCACACTCCAAATTAAGTACGTTTATTCCAACTGTTTATTAAGCTCAAAAAAAAAAAAAGAGTTTGGTCTGAGTGTGCATTGCTTACAACCAAGAGTCAGGGTGCGCCAGTCATCTTGAGCAAGCAGGAAGTTCATTCTGACTAGCTTTGGAGCAGAATGCTGAGTATGATCTGGGAGGGTCAGGGGACTCAAGGTCTAGAGCTCAGCCCTCTCCCAACACTGAGGCAACTTATTCGCCTTGCTTGGTCCCGAAATGTTTCCACTTCAGGTGAAAGCGTGAAGACTTTCTAGGGCCTTTTTTTTTCTAACAATGGCATAAATATTATCACATTCTTCATTAAACCATATGTTATATTTATCAATACAATTTCCATATTAAATTGCATCATGACAGAATGATTCGATAAAGAACGATCTTAAATGAAAGTAAAGAAGGGAAATCTTTTCAGGTGAAAAAGGGGGAAAAAAAACCCTTCTCCAAGAATACCTTTTTAAAGCTCACCTCTAAGTAGGTCAGTGTGACAGATGTCAGTGAAAAGCCACGGCTACTTCACAATGTACTGAGCGTCCGTGACTTGAAAACGAAGCCATCATCTACAACCAGAGCCTTAAGGGAGTAAGACATGTTGAATTTTTCTGGATGCATATAGTTATGGCTACTTCAGTGTACAAAAAGCTGTATTAACATATCCACAATTAAAAAAAAAGCAATGACATAGTTGAAACAAACAGAGCAAAAACGACAACAAAACCCACCTTATATCCTCTCTCATGACTTGGGCCCTTCTGCCTGTATTCCATCCTAACCACCCAGTATTACTCTCCTTGGGATCCCCCTTTTTGGAACACTGAACCTACTGTGAACAATGTCTTGGGGGACTATGGGAGAGACTCCAGGAGAAAAGGCAGATAGTCATTTACCTCAAGTGCATCTTGTTCCCTGGATTGTTCTTGGACGTGGTTCCATGCCTCCTGTGACAAACATTTACATTCAATTTATGAGACATACGTGTTCTTGCTGGATGTCAGAACATAGCTGTAGAACCCAATCTGGTCAGTGTACTCTGATTCTGAATACAGCCTTCTGCCTTGCTTTCGTGTGTTCCTGGATGTAGCCTTTAGTACATACCAGGTAATTGTGTTTAAACTGGCCCATCCTGAGAAAGCGCTGTTAATCTTCAGTATGTGCTTACTGGTATTTATTTACACCTTTTTCTGATAACGTTTTCTGAACTCTAACAACCTTCCTCAGATTGTTACTTTCTTTGTTACATTGTGTATAAAAGGACACAAAAACTGAATTAAGGTTGTCTACAGCATCAGACTCTAGTCTTCCCGTTCTTTCAGAGCCTCAGATTCCTCCAGGTTCAAGATCTGCACAGAGAAGATCTGCACCGGTCAGCCGTAAAGTCAAAATGCTTCCTACAATTTAGACTATCCGCATGCTTACACTTGCCCCCATATATCATAGACTAGGACCTGCTTATGAGGAAGAAGAACTGGTTTATTTCTGAGTTCGGGTAGCTTTGCTTAATATACTTTCCAGGTCTATGTGTTTGCCTGCAATTGCCGTGATTTGTTTTCTTTACAGCTGAATAATATCCCATTGTGTGCATGTATTACCTCCTCTGTATGCTTTGACAGTTCATAGACATCCAGATGGGTTCCATTCCCTCACTGCCCTGAATAGAGCAGCAATAAATGTGAATGTGCTAGTGTCTTTCCGGTGAGATGTAGAGTTCTGGGAGTCCTAGAGCTGGACCATTGGTTGTTCTATTTGTCTGTGCTACCCTGAGCTTGGACCAGCAGTGAATAAAGTTTCCTCTTTCTCCACACCCTATCCAACATCTGTCCTATCTCTTGATGGTAGCCATTCTGACTGGGGTTGAGGTGGGAGCCAAAGGTAGCTTTACTTTGCCTTTTCCTGGAGGCTTTGAGATGTTAAACAATTCTTGAAATGCTTAAAGATTACTCTAGAGAAGATGTGTGCAGGATTGCATCTGTGGAAGATTTGGCACTGGTCCACAGGACCTCATAGTTTAACCCAAATGGTTTTTAAAGTGTGCTTTGCCCCCTATCAGTTTGAGCATCTGACCCTTGGTAGAAATGTATTTTATGGGTGATGTGTCATACACACAGAAACATGTGTTAGTGATGTATCATGTGCAGTGATTTGAAACCCTGGGTGTGGATGCACAGAAATATAGGGTTTGACAAACCCTCCTGGTAATTCTGATGAATCAGCATTAGTTCTGGAAGTTTGGGGCCTTCCCAAACTTTGGAAATTCTGCTTACTTCCTGGGCCTTGTACAGTCCCTTTACTTCCTGTGTTTTACAAGTTTCCTTTACTTCCTGTGTCTTAGTAATTTCACCCCTTCTCAGAAGGAGTGCTTAGATAAATAGCTAGGTGACTGGTGTCCTTTTATTGAAGAGTCTAACTTCTCTCCATCCTTCAGGACTTAGCTCAAGTATCCCCTCTTGATTGAGGTTTTCTGAAGTGGAAATGTCTGACTTCTTTGGAGACTCAGTTGTATCGTATGATGTTTTTCTGGACACTGTCTTATGAGAGGATGTTTCTGCCGAAGCAGACACATGGGAGGATCTTTTGCTGAGAGCAGACACGTCATGTTTTGAGCTGCCTGGAAAAAGAGACATGTGATGTCTTGCTAAAGAGGATGCTTGAGAGAACACGTGATGCTCGAAAAGAATATAAATATGACCCAACAGACGGTGGATGACTCTGTGTGGTATTGGCTCACCTAGCCACTCTTCACTAATCATTGTTTGTCATGGCTTCATAGAGAGAAATGCACCAAAGAACTTCTGGTGGCTTTCCACCAGCTTCTTGCCCCTTCCACGGACTCAGTTGGCAGAGAGAGCCTTGCGTTTTTTTCTGGATCAAACTGCCATTGCTGATTTGTAGATGATGTTTGCAAATGGATCAAGCTACCTCTACTGATTTGTGTAAACTGAACTACTAATATCTTGACAATGCAGATTAGATTCAGCCACCCACCCCCAAACATCTATGTCTAAAAAGGTCTTTATCCTATTAACCTTTCCTTTCTAGTACCTTTAGTTGGTGGTAGGCTAGAAGGGAGGTTGCAACATTTAAGTATACTTATTAAAGTAGATTTAAAAAATATATAAGCCTACAGTCTTCTCTGACACCCCTGAACCAAATTAGTTTTCACTAGTAAAATTAATTACAACTAGATAGTGCTGTGTCTGTGTGTGTGTGTGTGTGTGTGTGTGTGTGTGTGTGTGTGTGTTATTGTTCATGTAATATCTCTTTCCACTGTTACAGTCTAAGTCACATGAATTGTTGGTCTTGTCTCACCACAGTGCATTCCCAGTGCCTAGCACAGTTCTGCCCTGTGTTAAAGGCTCAATAAATATTTCCAGAAGTAGTCAGGGTTGAATGCATGAGTTCCCTTTCTGCACATCACCCATCATGAGCTTGCGATTAGTGGGGGCTGGGAGTGGGGTGTTACAGGGACAGCAAAGCACACATAAGCTAACTCATTTTAAAAGAAAGTAAGAAGTACCCACAGAGCCCCTGTAACATACTTGGAACATGGAACATACATGGGTATTGAATAAATAATGATCACGGCTTACAAACGTACTGTGTGCTATGATGTGTCTTAGTCCACTGAACATTGCTGCATGTATTCAGTTTTCTTAAACTGGGACTGGTGGAACTGGAGCAGAAGGAACTTGGCAAAGTCACCTTGTAGGGATCAGCTGAAATCTGTGAGTATATTGATCTTTCCCTTTAGGAACTCTGACTTCTGAAGTTTGAGAGGCTCCAGTCCTTCAAGAATGATCAGAGACAAAGGCTGGCTGCCCTGTACTACTACCTTGAGAAGATGCTGCTAAGCACGGGGCATGGCTTGCTGGGGGTCACACCCATCACGAAAATGAGAGATGGAAGGGTGTGGTGCTGTTGAATTCAGACTCTTTTTTTTTGTATGGTTTTTCGAGACAGGGTTTCTCTGTATAGCCCTGGCTGTCCTGGAACTCACTTTGTAGACCAGGCTGGCCTCGAACTCAGAAACCTGTCTGCCTCTGCCTCCCAAGTGCTAGGATTAAAGGTGTGTGCCACCAAGAATTCAGACTCTTGAAGCCTGCTGCTTTTCACTACCACTGAGTCAGGGAAGAAGGGGATTGGAAATGAGGATAAGTGGAATGGAAATCAGGCAGGGAAGAAGAAGACAGCAAGGAAGAGACAAGGGGCAGAAGGAAGGCAGGAAGGCCAGATGCCTGATCCAGAAGATACATTTCATTGGGAGGAGAATGAGCCTCTTTAGGGTTGGGTTTGTCATGTCTTTGCTGGGAGACCTGGGAATTGAGTGGAGACTTAAGGACCTTTCTTCTCTTTACCAACCCCCCATGACTCACCGTGGCTCAAAGGGCTGTCTTGGAAACACATGTGTCTTGAAACAGCAAGGTTATCCAAACATTGTATGAGTCCACTGTCTAAATACCTTCATCAAAAGGCCCACCATTCAGCCATTATAAGTATAGCTAAGTAGGCCAGATTAAAGATCTGGAAGGAAATCCAGGTCTCATTCCTGACACTTGCATCATGACACCCTGGGTGACAAGTTCTATAAGTGGCCCAAGAGTCAGAATCAGGCCTTCCATCTTCCAACCCAATGAAAGGCCTATGTTCATTCTTTTCACAGTGTCACAGTATACCTACTATGGGCCAGCACAATTCACTGACATCCTTTAAGCTTCAAAGTCATAACTGTAACCTGGCTTTAAAGCTTCCACCAAGCACAATCCTCTAGAAAATTCTATTTCTATTACATCTTTGTTGTCATGGCAACCACCAAGCAACATTGTGGAAAGTCTCTCAAATGCAGCGGCAGTCTGTGAGCTCAAGTGAATCTGCAGGGAGTAGGCCATCCATAAAGGCTGGGAATAGACATCTTTTAGCAAGCCTCACCCCTACCCCTGCACCAAAGCCAGGATGAATACTATGAGATACTTTGTTTCTTGGTGGGGTCCAACATGAACCAGACAAGAAGATGGGCCAATGTTCCATGCTGTGGGCTTCCTGTAGAACAGTGCTTGAGCTAAATGTAAAGGCCACATGTATGCCCATAGTTAGCTGGGGGAGGTTTGGTTAAACTGGGCAACCTCTCTGTGGGAGAGTTGGATGGGCCCAGTCTTTCCACTGCTGCCATCCTAGTAGATGCATTTTTATGCCAATGAAAACCTGGATGGGCAGCCAAAGCAAAGAACAAAGAAGCCAGCAGTGTGGGTGGAGTGCTCTGTTGGTAGACAAGTTGGCAGGATTCATTAGACCTCGTTTCTTAAGGCAACAGCAACATGTGTCCTTCCCACATACCAAGGACGATCCTAAAGGGTTTTTGCATCATGTACCACTTGGCTTTGCTAGCAAGGGTAGGGATCGCCTTCATTCAAAATGAGCAGATTGACCCAGAGACAAAGCTAGCCCTTTATATGGCTATGATTTGAACCCAGGCTCCTTAAATGAAGAGTCTGATGGGGCTGGGGAGTGGCTCGTTAGCTAGGAATACTCTTGCCGAGGACTAGAGTTCAGTTCCCGGATCCATCTTCACAATGGGCAGCTCACACTGTAGCTCCGGCTCCGGAGATTCTACATCGTCTTTTTAGCATTCGCAGGAGCCTGAACATATATATTGGTCCATATATCCATGCCTCTCACTCCCATCCCCACCCCACCCCTACATCCCCACATGGGAGAGCAAGAGGGAGGCAGAGACAAAGACACACACACACACACACACACACACACACACACACAGAGAGAGAGAGAGAGAGAGAGAGAGAGAGAGAGAGAGAGAGAGAGAGAGCCCATGCCCTAACAATTACTCTATCCTACTTCTGATGCCTATGTCCTCACTTAGCTCCCTGGGGACATTTGAAATGTAACCATTGGGCATGCAAGGTGTGATCAATGCCCTAGACAAGTCTCTCTTCACAGAACTTCAAACCCTTGCCTTCCCTGGTAGTTTATAATATGAAAAACACCCCACCCCCCTTCAGACATCTTCCCTAAGCAAAATGGTTGTGGAGAAAGCTAGAATGCATGTTGTTCTGGAATAAGCTATAGCAAAAAGGAAACTGTTAAAATATGGGGATTGTTAAATAACGGGTCTGAATTATGCAGCAATGTGAAGTATGAATTATGGAACTGATGACGCCCCATCAGAATAAGGCATGCTTCCCAGGACCGAAAACACATAGGCAAATTTATTCCATTTTAAGTGAAAATTACCTGAGTTCTTGGATGCGGGAAGATAAAGAGTATTTTGCTATAGGTAAGAGAGGATTAAATTTAAAAATAAATATACATAGGCTATTCTCGAATGCAAAAACAAAACACGTGGAATACATTAAAATGTAGTTAACCAATACCCCAGGAGTACACAGTGAGATGAATAGCTTCAAACCTTAGACTCCAAAGCAGGCACTGAATGGTTAACTGTTCTCTTTATATTTTTTAAAATCTTTATTGGTATATTCTTTCTGACTGAAAACACAATAGATTCTCCTCTGGCACCCCCATCAAGACCTGCTTGTACTAATCAATGAATTTTACCAAGCATAATACAATAAAAATTAATTCAAGAGATAATTTCTTTAGAATGTGTAGAAAACATGCTAAACTCTCTCCTTTCTAGTCTAATTCTACCTAAATCTATTTTTCCATTAAAAATGGTTCAAAACTAACTTTTTGTGTCATAATTGTAATTTCACAACTAGACAGACCTGTGAAACCAGCAACCAGATCACAAAATACAGCGGTTGTCTGGTAGCACACACCAGCACCGTTGTTGTAACTTTTTCTTCACAGTGTGTGAAGGCGTGCCTCTGATTTTTAATTGTTAATTCTGTACAGGCAGAGAGCTAAATGCTGACAGGATATTGGCATTGTCATTTCTATGGCCTATCACCGTCCTTATATTTTGTAAATATCTACCATGCCTCGCTTGCCTAAAGGCATTCTAGAATTGTATCAGAGATTCTGATTGGTTGTCATAAAGGTCTGACAGCCAATAGTTGGGCAGGAACTGGAGGATGACATTTCCAAGGCACAGAGGGATGCTGGGAAAAGAGAGCAGGAGCTGGAGATTCAGAGGTGAAGGGAACTGGATGGACCACAGCGGAGCAAAGAAGTCCGGAGCTAGGCACATGACGGGGCATAGGCTGAAATGTTCCAGTAAAGTTTAGAGTAGCCGGGAGACTGCCCAAGCAAAAGGCCGACACTTAAAACTATATAGAAGCCTCCGCGTCGTTATTTATACAGATCGTGGCTCCACTGAAGGTCCCGCTATACATGCTCAGGAGATGAAGGTGGTCGTGGTTTGGGGGCCCGTCTGGGCTACATATCAAGTTTCCTATCAGCCTTGTCTACAAAGCGAAAGGCAAGAAAAGAGCCACCACAGGGTTTTTCTGGTGGGGAATGGGAGCGATCAAAATCAGGGCTTTGGGCATGCTAAGCCAGCAATCTACCTACTGAGCCACATTCCCAGACCTTCATAGTCCTGTTTAAAACATCGCGTGCACGCAAGGGCACATGCATGATCTCACGCCAGCACATGTGCAGTCACGACACACCGTGCCTGTGAAGTACAAAGGATAACTTACAGAAGTCAGTACTCTCTTTTTACCGCAGGGGTTCAAACCTTTGCTCACTGAGCCAGCTTGCAGACTGCTGAGACATCTTTATTTAGTCTGGGATTGTCAAGGCAACTTTTTGTGCTCTTTAAGAGCTAGTTTCATTTGTTTCCCATTTAGCTCTGCAATCCCTCTGGAATTAAATTCTGAGCAGTGGTATTTGGAAATGGTAAAGGTACATTTTAAAATGTGGTCAATTAATCGAGCAAATTTTTGTTGGCAATATAATTCTTTCCTCAATATTTAAATGACATTTTCACAAACCAGGTGACTTGACATGCGGGCTTTCTGATTCATTGGTTAGTTTATGTAACTTTGTGCTGACCCTGATGTTCTCTTTAAAATGCGTTTTGTTCTCATTACAAATCTGCCGGCTTTGATTTCCCCTTTAATTACCTTGAATATTCTCGGCCCTTTGCATTTCTCTATGAATTTTAGAATCAAATGTTACTTATTTTAAAAAAAAATCCTAACGGATTTTTGTTGCATTAATGTTGGATTTATAGATGGATTGTTTAATTAATTAATTTCTAATTAATTAAGAGTAATGGGTAATTAATTTATAATTAGTTAAAAGTATTAACAGCTTCACCCACCAGAACTAGATGGCGAGGCTCCACAGCTAAATATATCACCCACTTTGGATACAGGATAGAGACAAGTCAAACTGAAACCTTCCTCCCTGCTAGCTAACAAGCATAAAGCCAGAAGGTGCTTTGCAGGTTATTTTGGGAAGAAAGGTATCAACATCCTTAATATAGAAGCTTGAATGAGAAATGCCCCCTATAGGCTCAAACATTTGAACACAATCCCCGGTTGATGGTGCCGTTGGAGGAGGTTTATGGAGTAGGAACTTGCTACAGGACGTGTGTCACTGGGAATGGGGCTTTGAGAATAAAAAGCAGGGCTTCCTTCTGATTTACTCTCTGCTTCATGATTATGCTTCAAGATATATGTGAGCTCTCTGCGTCTCACCCTGCAGAGACTTGATGTGCTAGGGTAGGGGATACCCAGGGAGGGCCCAGCCTCTGTGAGGAAAAGGGGGGATAGGACAGGGCAAGGGGCCGTGTGAGGGGGCGGGCGGGAAGGGGGGCAGCAATTGGGGATGTAAAATGAATAAATGAATAAGTTAATGGAAAAATGAAAACAAAATAGGATTAGTATATATATTAATCAAACTGGTATATATGTGATATCACACACACACACACACACACACACACCAACGCACGCACGCACGCACGCACGCACGCGCGCGCGCGCGCGCTCGCGCACACACACACACACACACACACACACACACACACACACACACACCTGCTACATCCACTTCAGTAGCAACCCGAGTGACAGGCTGAAAAGTCTGAGCGCAGTCCCAAGGCAAAAAAGCTCAGGGAAACTTAGTCTCTTGGAATTGTGGCATCCTGTATAAAGAATGCTCCAATGTCCTTGACTTAGTTAGTAAACAGATCTGTGTGCTTTCCCCTAATATTGCTTCATTATAAGTGCTTCTAAGGATTCATATTTTAACATATAGCCAAGTTAGATCCTAGGCAGTACTTGATCCAACCTTGAGCATGTATAGCTAAGTCACTGCCCTACAAAGGAATTCACCACTACCTAGGATTAAGGAAGTTTTCGATCTGAGAAGGAACCAGACTAGATAGAATTATAGCTAGCTGAGCTACACCCAGATACAAGTATTCACAATGGCCTAGGGGGAAGGTGGACTACGACAAGAGCATGAAGCCCTTGCCCCTGGCTCCTAAGTTTAAGCTGACCTCAGGTGGAATTGTTTTTGATCCCAGTGTTAACCTTGAATCTTATCCCAGTTGGTTCTTGCCAGTCCTTCCTCGCTTGTATTACTGTTTTGTTATCTTGCTGGTGTGTCACCTAACTTCCCCATTTTCTTCTGTATAAAAGTCTGATGCTCAATTTAACANTCCTCCTCTCCGTCCTCACTGCTGTTCTGACTTTCCAGGTTAACCAACCCTTTCTGATTGGATTGGATTTGACCTGCACCACGGGGAAATACACATTCTCGGTATTGTCAGCTTGCCCCAGTGCCTCTGGTAGGAGGGATCAGCTGTAAATACAGATCAACGTACTTCTGATGGTGTGCGAAACAGCCATGGAGCCAAATGGCCTTCTGCCTTCTAAATGTTTATGTTTATACCCTTGACTTGTGCTGCTCTGAGCCTTGGCCAGAGAAGGAGAAAAAGTGACCATTGAATGCTCAGCCCTAGGTAGGACATCTCTATTACCCCCTGCAGGGCTCCAGAGCCATCACAGGAGTCATCATGAAAGCTTATAAACGCCAAATAATGGAGGGGGGTGTGATATAAAATGCTGCCTTCTGGATATAAGCCCACAGCAGATGTGACTACCTCATAAGACCTGTACACTGAAGAAACCATGAGAGCTGTGGAGAAACATGTTGGGAAGAAGAGATCAGCAGGAGTAGAAGGGGTGAACAGAGGAGAATTTGGGGTGACTGTTCTCACAATGTATCCTACACATCCATGAGATTGTCAAACAAATTACATAAAAAGTATTGAAATTGTTACAATTTTTAACTTTCCAAGAACTAAAATTTTAGTAATTTTAATCACTAAATCAGTGTTGGGCGTGGCGATGCACATCGTTCATACCAGCACTTTGGAGGCAGAGGCAGGCAGGTCTCTGAGTTTGGGGCCAGCCTGGTCTACAGAGTGAGTTCCAAGCCAACCAATGGTACACAGTGATACCCTGTTTCAAACAAACAAGCAAATATTTGCACTTGTTATGTCAACATTGCAATGAAGTGATTTTTTTTGTGTGGAAATAACCAAATATAAATTTTATTTTGATATTATACATTGTATGGTTTAAAAATCTAACACTCAAGACCAAGGCTATACCTCAGTGGCAGAGTGTCTAGTATGGGTAAAAAATATATAGATAGTATAGATAGAAAAGTAAGTGAATAAAATAATTTGTTTCTGGATAATATGGCAAATTCTTAATTAAGAGCTGGAGAGATGGTTTCCTGGTTAGTTTTAGCTGTCAGCTTGTCACAGCTGGAGTCGTCTGAGCCACTGTCTGTTGAGTAATTGCTCAGATCAGATTGGCCTGTTAGCTTGTGAACATGATTGGTGGCCCAGTCCACTGTGGGTGGTGTCATCCCTAGGCAGGCAATCCTGAGCTGTGCAAGAAAGCTAGCTGAACACAAACCAGAGACTGAGCCAGTAAGCAGTGTTCCCAATGGTTCCTGCCTTCAAGTCCTGCTTGAGTTCCCATCTTGGCTTCCCTCAGTGATAGATAGTGACCTCTAAGACATAATAACACTTTCCTCTTGAATGGTTTGTAACAGCAACAGAAAAGATAGCTCAGAGGTTAAGTGCACATGCTGTTCTTGTAGAGAGAGGGAATCCAAATTCAGTTCCCAGCATCCATGTTAGGTGGCTTATAACTGCCTCTAACTTCAGCTCCATGGAATCTGACGCCCCCTACCGGACACTATGGGTTCTGCACTCACATGCATCTATGCATAAAGAGACAAGCACAGACCCACATGACTTTTAAAATAATAACATGCATATTTAAAAAATAATGACCTTGCATTCAGCCGTGTTGTAGATTCAATTATTAGCTCAGATAGTTTGTAGACTATTTCATATTTTCTTGATGATGATGCTCATGAATAATGACAGCATTATTTCTTCCAGATGCAATATCCTTTAAAAATACATTGAGATGGCTAGAACCCCTTGTTAAATGTTGAATGTGTGCATGATAGCTAGTTTCCATGTCAATTTCCGTCCATGTAGAAAGGTTTTCAAGATTTCACCATTGGATGTGATGTACCATAGGCTTTTTGGATTTTTATTTTAAATGTTGTGGAGTGGGAATGTAGCTGAGTTGGCAAAGTGTTCACCTGGCACCCACACATCCTTGGGTTCCATCCCCATCACCAACTGAACCTAGTGTGGTGGCACACGCCTGTAGTCTGAGCACAAAGAGACAGCAGTAGTTGGGTCAGAAGTTCAAGGCCATCCTCAGCTACACAGACAATTTGGGCTAGCCTGGGATATGTAAGAAAAAAATAGTATTCTCTTTTAGTCCTAGTTTTTCACGAATTAAGGAAAACAGGAGTACAGAGAGGGATAAATTTTGTCTAACTGTATTTCTTACTACAATATAAGATATTGGTATAGATGTCCTTTTGTCCTCGTAGTGAAGTTCTGTTGTTTGTTTTTTTAAATGTTAACTCAATCTAGCATTCCTAGGATGACTTCAAACTATTTATCATAAGATTCACTTGTCTACTATGTCATTAAATATTTTTTATCTCTCTGTTTATGAGAGATTGATGTACAACTGTCTTTTTATTAAAGTTGTGTTTGTCTCATAAAGCCGGAAGGAGAAAAACAATTTGTAATTTTTTTCTAAAAAAAGATCTTACACAAGTCTTGTATTACTTCTTATAAGTTTTTTTTAATGGAATTTACCAGTAATACCCTGTGATGCTGGACTTTCCGTTCGAGATTTCCAGGTAACAGGTAAGTGTTTTTAATGCATACTAAACTGCTTTCTTTCTATCTTCATAGTTTGTTAACTTTCATTTTTCTACAGATTATTCCATCTTACCCCAACAGGTAAATTAATTCATGCTAAAATATTCATATCTTCTTATCATTGTTAGGTTTCCTGGATTATTTTTATTGTTGTTTATTTGTGTGTGCACACATGTGTGTGTGTATGTGTGTGTTTGTGTATGATATGTGTAGGAGCTCACAGCATTGACATAGTAACTCATACACTGAGCATTAGGGAATAAATTGGTGGGGAAAACTGAATAAAGTCAAGGAAGTTATTGGTGAAAGCGAGTGCCATTTGAGACCATTAATGGAACCTGGGCTGCTGTTGATACACACACACACACACACACACACACACACACACACACACAGAGTGAGAGAGAGAGAGACAGAAACAGAGACAGACAGAAACAGAGACAGAGAGGCAGAGAGAGACAAAGAGAGACAGAGAGACAAAGAGACAGAGAGACAGGGAGAATGATAGAGACAGAGACAGAGAGAGAGGCAGAGAGGGACAAAGAGAGACAGAGAGAGACAGAGAGACAGAGGGAGATAGAGACAGAGAGAGTCAGATAGACAGAGTCACAGAGAGAGACAGAGACAGAGATACAGAGAGAGACAGAGAGAGAGGGAAACAGTAAGAGAGGGGTGGGAAGCTTAACATATTGCTACTGCGGTAGCATGGGAAATGTAAAATACATTTAAGCCAGGGAGTTAAATATGTTCCTTGGCTTCTGCTTGCTTCTCCTGCTGCAACAGACAAGCACAGAGAGAAGCTGCAAGAACTGAAAAGAATTCAAATCCAGTAGGTGCTAGTTTTGAAATCAAAAGCAGTCCTCAGTCCAAGGTTTTACAGATGGCGAACAATGTTGAGGTTAAGAAATAACTTTCAGGCACATGTCAATCAAGAGCCCTCACCCCCCCCCCACACCCAACGTGATCTAAAGAGGAAGCAGATGGTAGAACCTGTCAATTTCTTTGTGAAGAGTTTAGAAAAATCTAAAGCAATACCCTGGGGGATTGTTCTGGGAGAGAAAAAGTTCTGCAAGAATTGGAAAGCTATACTTCTCCAGCCTCAGAAGTCTATGGTTGAGAAGATCTTCCAAAGAAGGCATTGATGAGTATAGCTTTTTGTTCATACACGCCAGTGAGATGCAGACCAAAAATAAAAATTTTTTTAAAAGTAAAAGGAAATTACACTAACTGAAATCATCCTTGGGCAGAAAGAGATTGAGACATCAACAAAATGACAGGAGGCCTTGGAATTCAGACAGTGGATAAAGACAGCACGGGACTCAGGATCCAGAGAGTGAACCAAAGACCGAACAATACCAATACAATTCTGAATAGATCAGAAAGGGTGAAACGAGAAATGCAGAGAATGGCTCAAAGATGTCTCAGAACCTTAAATCCAGAGAGGGGACCAAAGATGGCGTGGAACCAGGAGTCCATCGGGTGGATCAAAGCTATACGGAATAATTAGTAGGGAGCGCTAGCCCTAGATCTAACAACATGTTGTGCTGTAGATTCAAAATCCCCACATACCTATGATTTCTGCCTTCTCATCTTCCTCTTTTCTATCGGGAGGGCTCATAACGGTTACTCTGTGCCTGCCTCGCTTTTGTAGGTTGGGTATTTAGGAAGCCTAGAGCCACCCCTATCGTCCCACGGGTACTCTGATCAACGGGAATGACCCTAAAAGCTGTATGAGAAGACGTGCAACCTCACATGCAGGAGCCCCACCCGCTCCTGCTTCCTGTGATGTTTAAACGGTCTGAGATGGGCCCGGTTTAAAATTAAATGTTCGATTAAGGAAGTATCACAGAAGGACTCCCGTCATAGAAGACAATGAACAGGTAGGGGCTACTCTGGACTGGACAAAAATGTGAGAAGTCAATTGTCTTGGGGTTTCCTTTACTGTTATAAAAAACCATGACCAAAAACAAGGTGGGGAGGAACGGATTTATTTCAGCTTACAACTCCCGGGCCACACCCCGTAAGGGAGGGAACATCATGGCAGGAACTCAGTGCAAGAACCGAAGCAGAGGCCGTGGGGGGAGTGCTGCTTACCGCTTTGTCCTCCGAGGCTTGATCGGTTTGTTTTCTCATAGCACCCAGGACCACATGCCGGAAGGGAACCTTCCCCCTATCCATAGAGGTTTGTTCTGTTGCTATTCATTGCAAATACTGGCTCCCAAAGTCTGGTTGCTCCCAGGCATAAAGAGACCCTCACACATACCAAGTGATGCTATGTAACCTTGTCATTCCCACTCCCCAAGCTCTCCCTGATTGGTCAAATGAAAATGCCAACAGCCTATAGCTGGGCAGAACAGAGGTAGGTGGGGGTTCCGTTTCCAGGCTTGGGTTATGTGGTACAGCCCACGAGGAGGGAAGGAGAGAGAGAGGAAGATGCCATAGGGTAGGTGGATTATGAGCCCATGGTCTAGAGGGCTGGCTGGTTGGATGAGGAGCAGCCCACGGGGAACATGGCAAATTATATCTCAGGGTTATTGACAGGGGAGTAGACAAAATAACTTAGAGGGTTGATATCAGCTCAGCTCTAGTGCTATTAAGACATTATAAATATAAAGGTTTTGTGTCTTTTGTATGAAAAATAAATAATCTAAGATGGGGTAGAAGCCCTAATGAGTTTTTACCATCAATCCCCAGTTAGGAAAACGCACTATAGACTCTCTTATGGGCCAATCCTATGGAGACACTCTCTCAGATTTCTTCTTGCCAGATGACGCTTGCTTATGTGAAGTTGACATAAGTCTAGTCAACACAATGCCCTTTACAAACTGAGCAGGTTGTTCAGCGCTGTGACTCCTGAGAGAAAGAGGGGCTGATGGTGGAATCCTTACCATTCTCTAGCTTTCATCCTGGAAGCACTTTCCAGGCTGTGGAACAGAAAAGAGAACCCCCAATCACTGCGTGGATGAGACATGATGTTGGAATCGGGGAAGGTTGGGGTTGTTAGAATGTACAGGCCAAAGGTCCAGAGAAGACAGAACGGAACACAAAGCGTTATCAATTATGCTGAGTTTCATATAAGACCAGGTGAATGGATGACTTAAATGCCCCCAAATGGGAAACTCTGGTTGCTAAAAACTTCAAAACCCTCCGTGCTCATGTAAGAGTAGATGAGAGGGGCTGGTGAGATGGCTCAGCGGGTAAGAGCACCCGACTGCTCTTCCGAAGGTGATAAGTTCAAATCCCAGCATCCAGATGGTGGCTCACAACCATCCGTAACGAGATCTGGCGCCCTCTTCTGGAGTGTCTGAAGACAGCTACAGTGTACTTACATATAATAAATAAAATAAATCTTAAAAAAAAAAAGAAAAAAATTTTTTAAAAAAAGAGTAGATGAGAGTTTTCACTTCAGACGTTCAAAATGGGGTAAAAAATATCTATCTGAATACTCAAATTCATTACTAAAATCAAAATTATCAAGTCTAAGAATGAGACCGGGCCATCCACGGTGTACAGCTTACTGTAAACTACTCTAGTAATGTAAGTGACATTAAACTAACCGTGCTGACCAGAAAGCAATTTTGGCAGCTGACTGAGCAAATTGAAACACATTTTAAGAAACACAAGAAAGCCTATTAATTACTTTTTGTTGGTATGATAAAATGGCATAACCAAGACAACTTAGAGAAGAGTTTATTTTGTTTTGTTTTGTTTTGTTTTTCCAGAAGGACAGTCCTCACTGGCAGAGGAGACATGTCAGCAGGCAGCTGGAGTTGTTGGGAACAAGCAAAAGAAACATATTCTAAGTACTACAATTTTGTTTTCAGACTCTGTTTAATCATAGGGAGAAACTAAATCCAAGCTCTCAGCCCCTAGGGGAACTGGGGACTTCCCTATAGCTGAACATCTTCTGAGTCCAGCCATCTCAAGGACAACTCCATCTTGCTGGCAGGGTCAAACAAGGTTATGTTCGCAGGCCTAGAAACGAACACCTATCCCACTTCTCCAAATGTTTTCTTAATTGTCTGTTAACCAATAAAAAATAGAGAAATTGCTGTTATCTAAGCCAAGGTGCATAGGTTGTAAAAACATATAACCAATTGCCTGTTATGGTCTAATTAACCACAGCAGCTGACCCACTCCTTTGTCCCCTGTCACTCTGAGTTCCGGGCCTAGTGTCTAGGAGAATGAATTAAGGACCTTGAGGACACGTGCCCTGGAGATTATCCAGTCTCCGATGAGTAGTACATCCTTTGCTTAATCCATAATGTCAGGATATAATTGGATATCCTACCTAGCTTTCTGTTCCCATCCATTAAAAATGTT
This sequence comes from Mus minutoides, assembly GCA_902729485.2. Classification (NCBI taxonomy): domain Eukaryota; kingdom Metazoa; phylum Chordata; class Mammalia; order Rodentia; family Muridae; genus Mus; species Mus minutoides. The sequence goes on along the minus strand of LR751576.1, from coordinate 64,376 downwards.
GTGCAATCTCCCTTTGATACCGTTCAGATCCTGAATTGGCCCCCTCCCCGAGCACTCACAAATTAAAGCTTGCATTTTTAAGCTTCTGTATCTGAAGTGAGTTTTCTCAGCTTCCACCTTGAACTCAACAGAGCAAGAAGCTGAGAGATGACCATCTTCAACCACGGGGAGGAAGCAGTGAGAGCAAACCTGAAGGGAAGGGGCAGGGTTATAAACTCCCAGAGCCCTCCTCTGTGGTAAGCTTCTTCTCTCGAGGCCGTATCTCCTAAAGGTTTCATAGGCTTGCCTAAACAGCGCCACCAAGTGGTGACTAAGTGGTCATGTACCTAAGCCTATACGAGATATTTTTTATTCAAACCACCATCAAATATATATATATATATATATATATATATATATATATATATATATATATATATATATAATAAAAATGTGGAAAAAAAAGTCTAGATGCTTAAAAAATTAACCCCATGATATTCAGCAACCATTGAAAACTTGGTAGACATAGAAGTGTGAGAAAATGCGGAAACCAAGAGAAACAGCAGAAACTGATTTAGAAATACGACACATGGTAGGGCTGGGTAGTCTAAAGACTTCAAAGCCTTAAGGCTAAATGCTCAAGGGCTTAAGGACTTAATGCAACCATAATGGGGAGAAACATGGAAGTTATAAAATGAACCAAATATAACTCTTGTGCCTAAGATACACAATACATGAAATATAAGCTCACTGAATAAAGTTATTCTAAACTAGACAGTAGAATACAAAGAGATCAGTAAACGTAAGACCTAGTGATATAAATAGACAAATATAAAACAGGGGTAAGAATTAAGTAGGAATGAATTCTCAGTGACCTCAGAGACCCAGAAAAGAAAGAAAGGAAACAAAGAAAGAAGAAATATGAAATAATAACTAATTTTCTTTTCAAGTTTGGCAAAATCTATAAGCACACATATCTAGGTTATTTTTCATTTCTAGAATGTATTCTGAATCAGATCCAATAAAGACAAACCCATGTAGAAGAGGAGCAGCGCTGTACCATAAATGAATATTATTTTCCAGCCAAATTCATCATTCAGCGTGTGCTGATGAGATTTGGAAGGGGTCTTTATAAGCATTTATAAATATTATCTATATAAGTGTGTGCAGTAAACACGGTATGAAGCTTTATCACGAGTGGGTGCTGGAGGCGTGGGGCAGGGTTATAAACTCCCAGAGCGCTCCCCCTTGGTGGTAAGATTCTTCTCTCAAGACCCTATCTCTTAAAGGTTCCATAACCTTCCCTAAACAGCGCCACCAAGTGGGGACTAAGTGTTCATGGACCTAAGCCTATGGAGAACCTGTCTTCCGGGTCCAGTGTCTGCTATTTTCTTTCTTCAGATTGCAACAGTACCGTGTGCCAGAGAAGCGTCCGGAGCTCAGAAGCATCCAGAGCTCCGGCAAGTAGCCCCAGCACCCCGTCCTCCAGAGAGCTTGCAGCCCAGCTCCTGTGCTGGCTGGAAGCTCTTGCCTCTCTGACAATAGCTCCTTTAACAAAACTATCTTTTATTGAGTGTGTCCACCCCACCCGGCACCCCGCACCCCAGTCTTAGATGTCTTTCCACGTTCTCCTTATGAGTCACTGGGTAGGTCTTGCTGCTTTTAAATTCTTTTCTCTTTGACAGATTAACACTGACGGATTGGGTGCGGAATAATTAAATGTAGACTGCTTGGGATTTGTTGAGCGTCGCGTTTGTTGCTCAACGTTTTTCCAGCAACTTTGAGACATTTTTCTCTCATTTCCTTGGCGTGTGCTCCCCACTGCTCCTCACTCCTGGGAACCCCACGTTGTGTACTTGGTTACTCACAGGCTTCTGAGACTCTTCCCTTTTCTGTCCTATTTTTATCCTTGGGTCTGCCCAACCAAATGGACTTTGCTGGTTTCACAGCTCATCAATTCTTTTTTTTTTTTTTTTTTTTTGAATAGTATACGTGCTAGGGTATATATGTGTTTACATGTACTTGCGTGTCCACAAAGGCCAGAAGACAGCATCAAGTTCTCTGGAGCTGGTGCCACAGGTAGTTATGGGCCGTCCTATTTAGATGCTGAAAACTGAACTTGGATCTTCAAGAGCAGTCTGCACTCTTAACCTCTGAGCCCTTTCTCCAACCTCTAACTAACTGCTCTAATTACAGTGCATCTGGCCTTTGCTTTGCTCTGCATTGAAAACATTGTCTTGGCAAAACATGTTCTCAACACGTAAGTCATGTCACCTGTCCCACTGTGTGTGCACCCCTCTCCCAATCACCCAGGTCTCGGTCCCTTTCGACCACTTACGTGTCACCTGTTTGCACTCTGCACGTTGCTACCCAGAGTAAGGACTGCAATTCCAACATCCTCTCAGCTGAGGGTGGATATTTGTTCCCATCGGAATGTAAGTGGAGATTTACTAACAGCTACCTGGTTTCCTCTCTGAAGGGAGCAGATTGGCTCTCTCCTCCCTTCCCACCTTCTCATTGGTCAGCATATATGCACTCTGACCTAAGGTATCCTCTGCCTGGTGCTGCCAGCACAAAAGCAGGCAGCTCCTTAAGGAAGGAGGAATATAGACTGAGAAACCAAGATGGGAGCCACTACATTTAGGTACAGGTTGGCACATTAGAAGCCTTTACCTGTTGTTTTGAAACTTGTTGCTATGGGAACAAGATCAATCCTATTGGCATACTTGTTGTCTAGCTGAGCTCTCACACTGCTGTGGCAGAGGCGAGTCCTTGCGAGGGAGATTCCATTTCACCATATGGTAGCTCCTGGGGTTACCATAGCAAATTGCCTCAGATTGGATGGCTAAAGTCACAGAAATGGATTTGTTTTTCTTACAGAACTTGTAGTCCAGGAGTCCAGAGTTAAGGTATCCACAGGACTCTAGGACCCCCCCTTTGGCTTCCACAGACACCCACATACATGTATAAACATGCACACCCACAATAGATGTATATACACACATGCACACACATGTACACATAAGCATGTACACATACATGTACACACATATACATATGTACATGAGCACACAAAACATATACACATAAACACATATACACACATGTGCATGCACACACACATACACGTGTATGTATACATGTACATATGAACACATACATACATGTATGTGCATAAATTCATGTGTATATGAATACACATGTACACACACATAGGCACTCACATTTGCACATACATGTACATACATGCACATACACACACCTGTACATGCATATACATCTTGAAAACATCTTCATGGAGTAAGATAAAGACTCCTCCTCATTAACTTGTCAAGATGAAAGGACTCCCATGTTATTCCTTACAACCATGCTTTGGTGTGCTTATTACTATGGGACAGTCAGTCAACCACCATTTATCTCTTGTTTGTCCTTCCTCTTCAGAAATACTAATCAGTATTCAGATTACTCCTTCATGGTGAATAGGAGCTTATTCATACACTTCCTGGATGTTGGAGATCCAGTTTATCCATGGAGAAGATCAGACTCTGAGGAAGTGACTCACACGGTTAACCTAAACAAGGCAAGCTGAAGTCTCTGAGTGGAAAACTTAACAAGGCAGCAAAAATCCTTTCCCTCTATTTCAAAGGTTCCCAACCTCTGGGATGGATTAAACAACCTTCTCACAAGGGTCACATACAGATAGCCTGACTACCAGATTACATTACAATTTATAACCGGAGTAAAATTACAGTTATGAAGTAGCAATGGAAACAGTTTTATCGTTGGAGGTCACCACAACTTGAAGAACTGTATTAAAGGATTGCAGTACTAGGAAGGTTGAGAACCACTGCTCTATTTGAAATACATGCTCAGATACTAATTAATTCATTTTTAATAGTTATATTACAGGAATTAATTTAGTTTGTGTACATACGTGTGTGGGTGCACATGGCAGGCATGTGTGTGGAGAGTGAAGAAAACTCAGAAGTTGGAGCTCTCTTGTTGGGGTTGTTTGGTTTTCTTCTTTGTTTGTTTGTTTGTTTGTTTGTTATTTCTGTTTCACTTGTTTGTTTTTTCCAGACAGGGTTTCTCTGTGTAGCTCTGTCTGTCTTGGAACTCACTCTGTAGATCAGGCTGACCTTGAACTCATCCGCCTACCTCTGCTGGGGTTAGAGGTGTGAACCACCACTGCCTGGCCAACCCGTGAGGGCCCCCAGGGATTGAATTCAGGTTGTCAGGGTTAGTGGCCAGGGCCATTAACCAATGAACCATGCATTGACCTGATTGTCTACCTTTCTATTTATATACTTCTTTTTTTGTCTCTCTTTACTCTAATTGTTGGTCTATATAAGACTTAAAACAACAAAAACAAGTTTTTTTTTTTCATTGCTGAGTGTCAAGTTGAAAATCTACCCCTAATCTATACCACTCAACTGAGTATATAACTCTTGTCCTGAATTAAGGTTCAATAGTGATGACTAAAGGTCCAGACTCTTAATTCTAGATCTCACTGAGATAACAGAAATAGAGGATTCATAAACAGAATACAGGAGAGAGGCTGTAGTGACTGGGCATGGAAAAGCCAGTCCGTGAAACTGGATTTTTACTTTGATTAGCTCTTACTTCTGACATACAAATAAGTTTGGCATTCAGATGTCACCTGGCTTATGATTGCCATGCAGTCACTACATGATTGGACTATACCCTGATGAAAAGAACAATCTCTGAAGACTCTGCCCTCAGAGTGTATCTTTTTCCATATGTATCCCCATCGAAGACCTGAGAATTTTACCTCCATGCTCAAAACTGGCATATAACCAACCTATGGATGATTCCATGTGCAGACCCTAGAGGCAGAGGGAGCATACCGTACCCCACTGCACCCGACCCCCCACCCCGTGACATAAAGTAAATACAGATAAATCTAGAAATCACTAATCCTAGTATGGAATGCTACATTGACTGAGCTTTGAATCCCCCAGGAGACACACCACCAGGGAGTGAGGGTGTTTCCAGGGAGGCGTGGCTGAGGAGGAAAGCCCCTGAATGTGGGCAACACCATCCCATAGGTTGGGATCGTGGACTAAATAAAATCAGAGAAAAGATGAAGACAAGCTGAGCCTTCATCACTCTCAGGTTTCCAACTGCGCATGCGTAGTGACCTGTGGCTCCCTGCAAACAATGACTTCTTCTGTCCGTGATCTGTGGCATCCCCTCAAATTATGAGCTAAACTAAGTCCTTCCTTCCAGAAGCTCCTTTTAGCAGGCTTTTTTTTTCTGCCACAGCAACGAGAATAAAATGAACTAATGCAAACAGCAAACAAAACAAAACAAACACCCCCCGCCCCCCTCAAGTCTACCTTTTCCTTTTCCTCAAGTCTACCTTGAGCTTGAGATAAAATTTGCATAGTATTTGAAGTTGAACCCAATCTTATAGGCATGAATACTTTGCTCCCCAAACACTTTTATACTATGAAAATAATTTGCCCATGTGTCTTTTTTTAACCTCTTGGACTTCATTTTTGGGCAAGTTGTCTTTAAAAAAAAATAGCTGAATGTTTAGTAAAATATGGTAAATACCACAGTAAACTATCAGATACTTCAACCATGAATACCACATGATAATTTTCCAAAATCAATGCCATTTCCTTAATTACAAATTAATCATCTGATATTATCAAGCAAATATGAGGCAAGATTAAAATGATGGTGTTCATTTCCTCACGCGTCACTTTAAAAATATTTACTGAAAACAGCTTAATGCTGTTCTTGGGGAATGCAGGATTACAGTTGAGAGCTGATTCAGTTATATGTCAGCCGGGCTGCAAACTTTCAAGTGCGTTGTTTGTTTGTTTGTTTGTTGTTGTTGCTGTGAGCCCAGTCTTTAACAGCTGAATCTTCTCTCAGCCTTCAAACACTTAAAAAAAAATTACTACCACCTGAAGTCAATATTGATGTTTTTGTGAGCAAAGACGTCATTTTCTTATCTCCTGGCAATGAACCATGCTGCTTCAACGATCTGAGGACAAATGACTCTTTCAAGTACTCTTCTACTAGACAGAAATTCTTGCTTTCTTCCAAGAAAGGCGCAGCTGAAAATGAAATTGTTTATTGTTTCCACCGCCTAGGGAGCCTCAAAGATTACCTCTAGAATCCAGCAAATTGAGGCAAACCAATTTATTGTCCAACCACTTAAAGATCTGGTTAAAATAGGAGATGATGTTTATTCCTAACTTTCTGTTCACAGAATTTTATTATTGATTGCAGTCTCCAAAGATTTCCTCCTAGATCCTCTCCTGGTTAGACCAACTGGGTCCAGGTGATGGTGGAGAACTTAGAGTTTTTAAAGAGTAGGTTCCTGGGTCCCCAGTCTAGAGTGATTTCATGGGAGGAAGTAGAAAGTCATCGCTGAAGCCGCCAAAGGATCCGTGACGTCACCGTAAGCAGGTGGGACCTAAAGAGGAGCTGGCTCCGGGGGGTGGTTTCAGTTCTCGGAGGATCAAGACGTGAATTTGAACATGGCATTGTTTATAAGTTCTGGCATGAGGCTTGTAAAAAGGAGGTCTCTGGGACCACCTCAGACAAGTGGAGGGGGACTGTGGAGGAGGGAGGGGCATACCTCCCTCCTGGACAGGGCTCCTTTCTGCCTGTTTGTTGAGGTCCTTCTATTTTTGTTTGGAAATATATTTTCACTGTTCAAGTGTCAACTCTGAGAGATCAGTCATCTAAAAGTGTGACCGTAATGCAGCCAACATCCATGTTTGAGATGTTTATCGCAAAACCTTAAGAGCCAGACCTCAGTTCTAAGTGCGAGATATAAAAACACTTGGGCATTGAATGTTTATTCTTTGTCTTTCAGTTAAGAGGTATTTGTTCTCAGTCGTGGATTTTTCAGATGTTTCGTGAGCTCTGAAGACAAAGTAAGCTCAAATACCTACACCCCTGAGATACCCCGGACAGATACCTACACCCCTGAGATACCTCGGACAGATACAAAAAGCTCTGCTCTCGAGGGTCCTACTCATGCTGAGCTTGTTACAGCTTATGCCAACAAGGACATGGCAGAAGGGATGCTACCCAACACGCATTCTCCTCCTCCTCTTCCTCCTCCTCCTCCTCCTCCTCCTCCTCCTCCTCCCTCTTCTGACCCCCCCTTTCTCTCCCCCCCCTTGTTTCCCAGACCTTTTCCTTCTTGGATCCTTGACCTACCATGTGAGACCCCGACCGTCTTTGAGTTTGCGTTGCTGGCAAGGCCTGGGAAGACCTCGGGTTATCAGTCCCTGCAGATACAAGGCTCTCTCAGTCAGCAATCCTGGCTAAAGATTTAGGTATGTGAGTGAAGCTGACCTCAGCTAGCTCATTCCCAGGTAAATACCATCCATCTACCATCGAGCAAACAGAGAAAAACAAAATAAACCCAGAGAAACCTTGCTGAATTTGTTAACCCTCACACTCATGAAGGACTGTTACAAACAGCAAGTTAGATAGTAGCCATTGCTCCATACAGTGGGACTATCTGGGGCTCCCCGTGATATAAATAATGACACGGAGACTTATTAGTATTCTAAAGCTCAGGCCTTTTGCTGGGAAATCTAACTAGTTTGACTAGTCCCGGCACTAACCACATCCTGCCACGTGGTCAGGTCTACATCTCTCTCTGGTCATCCACTCACTTCCATGTCCTGGGACTGAATCCCCTTCCTCTGATTCTTCTCCCAGCGTGTCTGTCTGTCTGTCTGTCTGTCTATCTGTCTCTGTCCCTCTGTCTCTCCTTCTGTCTCTCCCTCTTCCCCTCTTCCCCTCTTCCCCTCTTCCTCTGTTCTTGGAAGATGCATCTTCCACTTTCTGCCCAGCTACTGGCCGTCAGATCTTTATTACAACCAATCAGATACAAGTCTAGATTGCCTTAGGCTGGTGAGGAAGAACGAATATTATAAAGAACCCAGTCAGTGATGGGCCATAGAATGGCAAGACAGCATTTAGCTCTCTGTGGGGACAGAATTAACAATTGAATATACAGAGACATATCTTCACACAGTCTACCAAAATAGCTCCACACGGTGTCAGGAGGCAAGAGGGTGGTTACAGACAGAAAGGAAACGGAATCACAAATTCATGGCAGTTTGTATTTTCACCACGAGATCTTTTCCTTTTGGTTGTGAAATCTTCAAACTAGGATCTGAGAAGACAGGGAAGGGGAGGGGAGGGGGAGGAGGAGAGGGAGAGAGAGAGGGAGGGAGGGAGGAAGAGGGAGAGAGAGAGGGAGGGAGAGGGAGAGAAGGAGGGAGAGGGAGAGAGAGAGAGAGAGAGAGAGAGAGAGAGAGAGAGAGAGAGAGAGAGTGTGTGTGTGTGTTTTGGGCTGATAGGATAGCTCAGTAGGGAAAGACATTTGACATAGAACAGCCTGACCAGAGTTAGGTCTCTTGTCAGGCCAGCCAATAAGGTCCTGTCCAAAATAGAAAAAAGGAAAGCAACACATAGAATAACCCATAAAACCATGCCTGAGCCACCTTCTCACCGTTAGATAACAGGGTCACTCACAAAAGTGAACAGAACAACCTGGGGTGTGTCAAATTGCCAAGACACAAATAAGGAAGAGTATTTGCCTCTTGGTGCTTTTCTTCAGCTTTGTCTAGGGAGCACTGCAGAGACACTCGGATGTGCCTGCTTCCCAAGGAGTATCGGACACAACAATCCCTCGGGAGATCAAACCAGCCCCAAGAGGGAGTGGGAAATAAGTTTCAAAAGAGGACCATGTTGTTTGAAGGAGAATCTGTGAAGGTGGGCAGCAACGAACCAAGGTGACTCAAGTCGGCCACCAAAATCCAATCTTCCAGGCGCGTCAGCTGCAAAGCCCACAAAACCGAATGCCTGCTGATCACCAGCTGACATCCCGCAGTCTTCATTTCTCAAAGGTGCAAAAGGGATATTTTAAACGTTCTATTTTCACGCTCACTTAAATGGATGAAGGGCCTGCTTCAAGTTTTGAAAATGCAAGCTGTAAGAACAATCTTTTGAGTTCACCCTCTTCTTTTAAATGACTCCAATTTTGGTAATCTCATCTGCAGTTCATCCACAAATGTTACATTTTATGGCTCCTAATTTAAACTAAAAATGTGGGGAGGGGGGCGTTTCCCCCTTAGTTCAGTGGAGAAAGCTCATTTCTCTGATATTGTTAACGTGGAGTAACGTCCTATTGCAAACTGAAATTCTCGTGCGGATTCATTTTTTTTTATTCTATATGAATGACTAGTTTTCACATCTATAAAATGGAAACAGAAATAACTCACACAAATGTCTCCTGATGAGTTTAATCATAGTGGCTCCTGTGACACAAGCAATCCTGTCACCAAACTTGTTCTCATTATGTGCATAATAGAAATAAATCATGACAATATTGTATTGGGCTTCTGCTGGGTGCCAGAAGAACTGTTAAAAAAAAAGCCTTAAAAATTAATCTTTGTGAGTTTTTTTTTTACTTCAATTTTCTTTTCTATGTTAGGGTGGGGCTCACAAGATGGCTCAGTCAATAAAGACATTTGCTGCAAAACCGTATGACCTGGATTTAGTTACTGGGACTCCCAAGGCAGAAGATATGACCTCTGCTTAGGCACCATGGTGCACACACATGAACACACACGTGGAAAATTTTCAAATTAATATGCAACTTGTCATATGCTTATTTATCTTCTCAAAAGATTTTCTGATTCTGGTTAGAAGTGTTATATATGACATCCCCTTGGAGACAGGAGGGAGGAGAGAAGAGGGAGGAGGGATGGGAAGAGGGAGGAGGGATGGGATGAGGAACTGTGTGAGGGTGGACCTGAAGGGAGGTAACAACCGGACTGGAAAAACATTAAAGTAATAATAATAATAATAAAGTTTTATATCAATACGTGTATGCATGTGTGTGTGTGTGTGTGTGTGTGTGTGTGTGTGTGTGTGTGTGTGTATGAGTGGTAGTCCATGCATGTAGGTGTGGAGGCCAGAGGTAAATATTAAGAGGTCTTTCTCTACTTAATTTTTAAGATATGGTCTCTCACTGAGCCCGAAGCTCCCCATTTGGTTAGTTTGGCTGGCCAGCAAGCCCCTTGGGGTTCCTCCATCTCTTCCCCAAATTTCTGAGATTCTGAAAGCTCCTTCACCCTGTTTATGCAGATACTGGGGGTCAAATCTCAGGACCTCATGTTGTAGATGGCAGGCTCTTGACCACTGTTCCATCTTCCCAGCCTGCATGCATCTTAAGACAGGTGGGTTCCTGACTATCTCCCACACCAGAGCCCACCCAAGGACAGCAGGGATAATAAGGTACTGCTATGGGTAAGCTTGGTTTCGGTTTGATTTTCTGAATCGGGAAGCTCAGCTAGAAACAGAGACTGAGGAAATTTGTCAGTTTTACAACCACAGTATTGGGATAAAACCAAGATTCAACTCATTTACAGCCCTGAGCTCTACCTCCTCTCACGGAATGAGAAAAGGCAAGCGTTCAGGGGTTTTGTGTTTATTGTTATGCTGGTAAATTAAGTGGGTAGGGCAAAGAGTGAAAACTCATTCATTCATTCGTTTGTTCATTCATTTATCCATTCATTCGTTTGCTCATTCATTCATTCATCCATTCATTCATTCTTTTGTTCATTCATTCATTCATTCCCTGGCACTTTACTGGATCTCTTCCTTTAAATCGCAATACTTACTACCATTGGGAACTACATATATTGGTTACTTTTTGTTGGTCTCTCAGTGAGGCTTCAAGTCCACAGGGCAGGAAGCAGATCAGCTGGATACCTCTGTGTCCCACTGAGAGAACATCCCAGCATCTCCTGCAGAATGGGAATCCAATGCATACTTGTTGAATACAGTAAACACTACGGAAGTTCTTTTCCTATTCTGTCTCCTATCCTCAAGTTCCAATAGGATCAAAAAGCCTGTTTACCCTCGGGGGGGGGGGGGGGAGTGGCATTGAACAAATGACTCAGCCACTGCTGGAGCCAGGACATAGGCTCCCTCTCTCAAGAACTGACCCCTCTCAGGACCACCCAGCTGATGTTTATTCTCAAATATTAGCTGTTTGTCTCGTTCAGAAGTTGCTCCCAAGAGAATCTGACATATGCTGCAGTTGACTTTCTACCAAGGAAAATTAACATTTGGAACCCTCCGTTTGCTAGACACTTTGTTGGTTTTAAACATGTTTTAATCCTTTTTTGTGGTTGTGTGTGTGTGTGTGTGTGTGTGTGTGTGTGTGTGTTGGACATCCTCACTGTGTGGCCCAGGCTAGCCTGGAACTGCTGTGTAGACAGGCTAATTTCAACTCAAAGAGATCTGCCTGCCTCTGCCTCCCAAGTGCCAGAATTAAACTCATAAGCCATAATGCCCATGTATTTTTTTAATCTTAAAAAAAAAACAACATATACTTAATACAAAATTCTTTTTCACTCTTTTTTTGTTTCTTTTTGCTTTGTTTTTGTTTATTTTGGTTTTTTGAGACAGGGTTTCTCTGTATAGCCCTGGCTGTCCTGGAACTCACTCTGTAGACCAGGCTGCCCTGGAACTCAGAGATCTGTCTGCTTCTGCCTCTCAAGTGCTGGGATTAAAGGTACATGCCACCACTGCCTGACACTGGTTCTGTTTTCAAAGAAAACGACTTTTCAGGTCTTCTTTGGCCTTTCACTAAGAACTTTTCATTTGCTCCTTCTTCTTTCTCTATCTCTCTCCCCCTCTCCCTGCCCTTCTCTCCCTCCCCCCTCTTGTGTATATGTGTGTGTATGTTTGTGTGTGTGTGTGTGTGTGTTGTCTATGTATGAATGTGGGGGGGAGTGTTCTCAAGTATTTTGAGAGCAGATGCTTTTTTGGGGGGGGGGGGTTCAAGACAGGGTTTCTCTGTGTAGCCCTGGCTGTCCTGGAACTCACTCTGTAGACCAGGCTGGCCTTGAACTCAGAAATCCTCCTGCCTCTGCCTCCCAAGTGCTGGGATTAAAGGTGTGCACCACCATGCCCAGCTAGCAGATGCATTTTTAAGTGTCAGTTTTCAGAATTCAGTTCAGAGCATGAACACAATCCTAGAGGTTCACAGATGTCACCTCTGGAATTTTTTCAAATTCCTGAGTAAACTCCAGCTCTTCTCAGAAACAGAAGAAGCACTTGTAGTGACACAAGATCAAAACCTCTGGATTACTATTCACTGTCTCATTCTTTTGATTATCTTACGGTTTCTTCAACGCTCATTCCAGCTTCTTCCCGTCTGTGGTGGTTTGAACATGCCTGACCCAGGGTAAGTGGCACTATTAGGAGATGCAGCCTTGTTAGAGGAAGTGTGTCTCTGTGGGGATGGCTTTTGAGGTCTCCTCCTATGCTCAAGCTCTGCCAAGTGCAGAAGAGAGCCTCTTCCTGGCTGCCTTTGGATCAAGATGGAGAACTCTTGGCTCCTCCAGCACCATGTCTGCCTGGATGCTGCCATGCTTCCTACCATGATGATAATGGACTGACCTCTGAAATCATAAGCAAGCCTCAAGTAAATGTTATCTTTTTGTATGAGTTACCTTGATCAGGGTGTCTCTTCACAGCAATAAAGCCTGAACTAAGACCCCATCTCTTTTTAACATTAATTCTTTGAAATTTTTATTCAGTGTTTTTTTACCTAATTTACCTCCCTCTCCAAGATATACCCACTTTCCCTACCCACCCAAGTTTGTGTCCTCATTAAAAAAAAAAACAGCTAGTTTATTTCACGAATATACTATTGGCCGTGTGGCCTTCCATTGGAGCACAATCAACCTAGAAGGAACCACACCTTTAAAGAAAACCAATCTCTCTCTCTCTCTCTCTCTCTCTCTCTCTCTCTCTCTCTCTCCCAGTAGCTCTCTGTTGCCAGACAAAACCAAATAACACAAACAAAAACTCCTTGTGACTACCTTCCCTCTTCGTGCTGGGATTTTGTCTGAGTTGAACACGTTCAGGCCTTATGCTTGCAACTAGAAGAGCTAGGAGTTTCCAAGTGTAACTGCTCTTCTGTGTTCTGGAGGGGAGCTGGGCTATCTGTTATACCACGGACACCCCACTGAGTTCTGACAACTCATTTTCCTTGTAGTCCCTGACACATCAGGCTCTTACAACCTTGTTCTGTTGCTTTCTGTGATGGCTTGTATATGCTTGGCCCAGGGAATGGCACTATTAGGAGGTGTGACCTTGTTGGAGTAAGTGTGTCATTGTGGGTGTGGGCTTAAGACACTCATCCTAGCTGCCTGGAAGTAAGTACTCTGCTAGCAGCCTTCAGATGAAGATGTAGAACTCTCAGCTCCTCATGCACCATGCCTGCCTGGATCTGCCATGTTCTTGCATTGATGATAATGGACTGAACCTCTGAACCTGTAAGCCAGTCTCAATTAAATGTTTGCCTTTATAAGAGTTGCCTTGGTCATGATGTCTGTTCACAGCAATAAAACCCTAACTAAGACACTTTGTTATTGGTTTTTGGTTTTGTTTTTTTCTCCCTCTTCCTTCCTAATGATCCCTGAGCTTTGGGAGGAATGAATGTCATGAGAATAACCAATAACTTTCTGATTAGATTTAAGGGCAGGAGATGAAATCTATTACCGAGGTTAAGAACCTGTGGCCAGACATGTCATGGTCTCTAGGGGAGGTCCTAGCACTCCTCTGCTAAACCGACACAGTATTTACCTAACTCCTAATGAATTACCAAATGCCACAGGCTAAGACACTCCTCTGACCTATTTCTAAAGAGATAATGATTGACACAGAGACCTACCAAGGACCAAGGGTCAAAAAATAAGAGACTGCTCATTGCTAAATAGTACATCAATATCACCTCCTCCCTTCCCACCTCCTGGACAAAGCATTCTACAGAACCCCCTCCGGCATGAACAACATGTAAAGTGCTGGAAAGACCAGGGAAAGCCCAGTTCCAGGAACTGATCTCCAACTGGGATTGGTGGTTTTGTTCTCTAGAGAAAGTCACTGAATTTCTCTCCATGTTCACGTTCCTGGTGAAAAACCAAGGTAAGAATTCTATTTCTGTATATATCTCAGAGGTACCACAGAAATAAAATCAGATAATACAGCATTTGCTTTCAGAATACTTAAAATCTGGTCAATACAGTTTCAAAATAGCTTAAGAGACGTTTTATCCTAGTGTCCATATCAAGTTCATGATAATGTGGGTTACAGAAGGCATAATTCCCTGTGAGCAATGGTTTAAAATCTTCCTAATGGGCCAAGCCTTTAAGACATCCTCATGTTGTAGTGACCCCCCCAACCATATTATTATTTTTGTTGCTACTTGGAAACTGTAATTTTGGTACTACTACAAATATTAATGTAAACATCTGACATGGAGGATATCTGATATGCAACCCCTGTGAAAGGGCTCTTCAACCTCCATTGGGTTAATGACCCACAGGTTGAGAACTGCTACCTTAGACTTAATGTTCCTTTTATAGTAAAGTTTTCAATGAGGGGAGCCTATGTGCAACCTACCAATTGCAGTTTACTTTCTCTTATAATTCATAGGGATGAATCTATCCTAACCTATTTATAAACAAGAAAATGTTTAGCATTAATGGCATGGTTCATTGATAAAACACACTCGGCATGTACAAAGTTCTGAGTTCAATCGCCAGCACTGCTCTCTCTGGATAATAAAGCTAAACTGGTTCATTTTAAAGATTTAGACCTTGTGTTCTGATACTGTCTTTCTTATTCTCTTTTCTATCTGCCATTCTCAGGTGTGCTCTGAGACTAAAACTTCCCTTCCCAGAAGGAAGTTCACTAAAACAGAAGATGTTGAAGGGGAGAGAAATGGCAGGATGCTTTAAGGAGAAGTGAAACATCTGATTCTGCAGGAAGCTCCTTAAGCTTGGAAAGTCAACAACTCAAAACAACTTCAGAAAGTCCCTGAAACTGAGGAGATTCATTAGGCCTCTCCCTCCGAAGCCCATAGTACATGTAAAAACCTTGAAGGATTTGTAAGGATGGAACTGGGGAGGGGTTGTGCTTGGGGTGTAAAGTGAATTAAAAGAAATACATTATTGGGAGGTGGGGAGGAAGCTGCTTAGAGATTCTTTCACACAAGCCGAACTGCCATGCCTCTCACCATGCTAACAATGAAGCTCAAAGCAAGTCCCAGTTAAATGCCTTCCTTTGTAAGAGTTGCTTTGGCCATGATGTCTCTTCACAGCAATAGAACCCTAAGACACTCCCTCTGAGGTTTTGAACATCTTTACATGTAATAGTTTCCGAAAGCTTTGCAGAGAGCAGAACTTACGATTTTTCTTTCATATGTACACTCAAGCTATCCCTATGCTGTTTAATGGCATGGCCATCGTTCCTCCATTGCTTTTGTGGGCCATTTTCTACAGAAGCTCAGTGTCCAGGTGTGTACAGACCTACACCAGTGCTTTGGTCTGTTTCAGTGGTCTCGTTTATTTCCATTCTTATAACGAGATCATATCATTTCAGAGCTACTGGCTTATAACATGTCTTGATACTAGGAGAGGTAGTCAGGATATGTAGAATTCCTGTGGTACCAGGGCTTGCTCATACTGTCCCTCTGTGGGAACACCCTTGGGCGAGCATCAAAATGGCCCTATTGCTAGAGCCTCTTCCTTTTTTGACAATGTCATCATACATGGAAGCACATAGCAATGGAGCCTTTTGAAATGTGTCGCTTTCACTTGGCACCATGTTTCTGATACTCATCCAAGTTGTTGTGTGAGTCAAATCATTTGCTCTTTTTACTATGAGCACTATGTTCTATTGGATGGCAGGGCTGGTTTTATTTACACACTCACCATTTGGGATGTTTCCAGAGTTTCTGTTTCTTTCTTTCTTTCTTTCTTTCTTTCTTTCTTTCTTTCTTTCTTTCTTTCTTTCTTTCTTTCTTTCTTTCTTTCTTTCTTTCGATGCATGGGCCAAATAGTCCATAAATGTTTAGTTTTAAAAGATTCTGGTACGGGTCTCCAGAGCAGTCCTGTTGTGTTTTATATCACATTGAATTTCATCAGCCGAGTTGGTTAGGTGGGGAGGGGACTGCAGTGGTGAAGCTCTTGTTTTTGGTATTTTGAAGCAATATCTCATGGTAGCTTGAGTAAGCGTTCCCATCCGTCAATGATGCTGAAGCTCTTAGCATTGAGCACACTTTACAAAGCATGATCTCTTTGGTGAAGTGAACACCCAAGTCTCTTGCCTGCTTCTCAGTTGGGTGACTCATTGTCGTATCTTTGAGAGTTTAAAAGGTTAGTGTGTGCATCTGTCAACATACGGATGTCAGAGGGATTAGTTCTCTCTGTTTCTGCCACGTGGGGCTCAGAGTTGTTAGTCTTGAGGATAAGCATCTTGACCCACTGAGTCAGTCTACCAGTCCTTACTGTTGAGTTTTAAGAATGTTTTCTATACATCGAATATGAGTCTTTTTATAGAATATGTGTCTTAGTTAGGGTTTTACTGCTGTGAACAGACACCATGACCAAGACAACTCTTATAAGGACAACATTTAATTGGGGCTGGCTTACAGGTTCAGAGGTTCAGTTCATTATCATCAGGGTGAGAGCATGGCAGCATCCAGGCAGGCATGGTGCAGGAGGAGCTGAGAGTTCTAACATCTCTATCTGGAAACTGCTAGGGGAAGACTTGCTTCTAGGCAGCTAGGGTGAGGGTCTTAAAGCCACAGTGACACACCTACTTCAACAAGGCCACACCTCCTAATAGCACCACTCCCTGGGCCAAGCATATACAAACCATCACAACATGTGATTTGAAAAACCAGATACACTGAAAAATTCCTGAACAGAACACTAATGTCTTGTGCTGTAAGATCGAGAATTGACAAATGAGACTTTATAAAATTGCAAAGCTTCTGTAAGGCAAAGGACACTGTCAGTAAGACAAAAAGGCAACCAACAGATTGGAAAAAGATCTTTACCAATTCTAAATCCGATAGACGGCTAATATCCAATAAATACAAAGAACTCAATAAGTTAGATTCCAGAGAACCAAATTACCCTATTTTTTAATGGGGTACAGAGCTAAACAAAGAATTCTCAACTGGGGAATACTGAATGGCTGAGAAGCACCTGAAAAAAATGTTCAATATCCTTAATCATCAAGGAAATGCAAATCAAAACAACCCTAAGATTCCACCTCACACCAGTAAGAATGGCTAAGATCAAAAACTCAGGTGACATCAGATTCTGGTGAGGATGTGGAAAAAGAACACTCCTCCATTGCTGGTGGAATTGCAAGCTGGTACAACCACTCTGGAAATCAGTCTGGTGGTTCCTCAGAAAATTTGACATAGTAATACCGGATGACCCAGAAATACCTCGCCTGGGCATATACCCAGCAGATGCTCCAACTAGTAATAAGGACACATGCTCCACTATGTTCATAGCAGCCTTATTTATGATAACCAGAAGCTAGAAAGAACCCAGATGTCCCTCAACAAAGGAATGGATACAGAAAATGTGGTTCATTTACACAATGGAGTTCTACTCAGCTATTAAAAACAATGATTTTATGAAATTCTTTGGCAAATGGATGGATCTGGAGGATATCATCCTGATTGAGGTAACCCAATCACAAAAGAACACACATAATACACACTAACTGATAAGTGGATATTATCCCAGAAGCTAGGAATACCCAAGATACAGTTCACAAAACGCATGAAACTAAAGAAGAAGGAAGACCAAAGTGTGGATACTTTGATCCTTCTTAGAAGGAGGAACAAAATATCCATGAAAGGAGTTACAGGGACAAAGTGTGGAGCAGAGACTGAAGGAATGACCATCCAGAGATTGCCCCACCTGGGGATCCATCCCATATACAACCACCAAATCCAGACACTTTTGTGGATGCCAACAAGTGTTTGCTGACAGGAGCCTGATATAACTGTTTCCTAAGAGGCTCTGCCAGTGCCTGGTAAATACAGAAGTGGATGCTCACAGCCATCCATTGGACTGAGCACAAGGTCCCCAATGAAGGAGCTAGATAAAGTACCCAAGGAGCTGAAGGGGTTTGCAGTCCCATAGGAGGAAGAACAATATGAACTAACCAGAGTCCCCAGAGCTACCAGGGACTAAACCACTAACCCAAGAAAATATATGATGGGACTCATGGCTCCAGCTGCATATGTAGCAGAGGATGGCCTATTTGGTCATCAATGGGAGGAGAGGCCCTTGGTCCTGTGAAGGTTCTATGACCCAGTATAGGGGAATGACAGGGCCAGGAAGTGGGAGGGTGGGTTGGTGAGCAGGGGGAGGGGGAGGGGGTAGGGAGTTTTTGGAGGGAAAACCAGGAAAGAGAATAACATTTGAAATGTAAATAAAGAAAATATCTAATAGAAAGAAAGAAAGAAAGAAAAAGAAAGAAAGAAAGAAAGAAAGAAAGAAAGAAAGAAAGAAAGAAAGAAAGAAAGAAGCTAAAGGGGAGGAAAGGGAAGGGGAAAGTGCTGTCATTACAGTTTAATTAAAATAAATAAAGAGAATGAAAGAAAAAAAAGAAAATGTGCTGTCATATTCCCTAACTTCTCTTTTCATCTTGTTAAGTATTTTTCATAGAGCAATTTTCAAAATTGGTAGAAGTATAAATTATGAGGCTTTTTCTTTATGGATTAAGCCTTTAGTGTAAAGTCTATAAAACTTACCTTAATGGAGGTTTAGATTCTCACCTAATCTTAGTCTAAACGCTTTATGGTGCTTTTACATTTAAGAGAAAACTAAGCAACCCGTTACAACGTTTTACACCAGCTAATCTCCATCTCCATTAAGCTTTTATTTTGTCTGTTTTTCTCCTATTACTTTCTCTGGACTTGGCTCAGTCTGTGAATGGCCCGTTGCTTGCACTGAGAAGACAAGCCTTTCACCAAGGAATTTCCTTTGCAACTTTGCCAAAAAGTCTTATCAACCTAAATCCTCACAAATAAGAGACTGCTAAGCTAATTATGACAGTACTCAGGCTCCAATGACAGTGTAGGAAGATGCAGGTGCAGGTAGGAGGAGAAAGAGGAAATATATGTGCCGTCATTCACACTTGAAATATTTATGGAAGAACAAATCGATTTTCTCTGGGGACGGACTGGGCTGGGAAGACCAGGGAGGACACTTTTAACAGCACAACTTTTGGTGTCTTTAGATCCGCACTCATGGGTTGCCTACTCTGGACTGTGCTGTATTTGGTTTTGCTGAGAGCTAGTGAGACTTTTTCATGGTGCTTCTCCGTTAACCATCTTCCTTACTCAACTCACAGAGCAGAAAGACAATGGGCCACACCCCAAGACAGGTGGTGTGTGTTCTCTTACATAGCTGCTGTTTTGTTCCAAAAGTAGATGGGCTGTTTCCATGAAATGTTGTTTGTGAACAGATCTCTGCGTCTGGTGCTGCAGGAGGTGGCAATGGTGGCAAGGTAGAGCTTCAGAAAGTCCCCAAAGAGACTCAGGAATGGTAGTAAGTCGCCAAAGATTGGTGTGATATATGGTGACTCCCAAAGGCCTTAACTTCCAAGAATAACCCAAGGAAATCAATAAGAGATAGCAAGTATTTGATGATCAAATTAAATACTGTGTGTTTGTGTCTCTGTGTGTGTATGAGTCCATATATGCACAGGCACACATGCATTAGTAGTGTGGCAATAGCAATAGCAAGTGTGTGACTATCAAATCAGATACTGTGTGTGTGTGTGTGTGTGTGTGTGTGTGTGTGTGTCTGTACATACACATGCACTCGATGCACACAGAAGCCAGATGTCAAACTTTATTCCATAAAAACTATCCAGATCTCCCACTGGCTCAGAACTCGCTAAGTAGGCTGAGCTGGCCAGCCAGGGAGCCCTAAAGATCTTCCTGTCTCAGGCTTCCCAGTGCCAGGATTACAGATGTTTCTGAGGATTGAACTTGGAGACCTATACTTACAAGGCAAGTACTTTATCCACTGAGCCACCGCCTCAGTGCAATGTCAACTCTTAATTCCCTCACTGTTACGGAATCCAGAGCAGAGGGAGGCCCCTTTTGTGCAGAGTGGTAAACCAAGGAGCTCTGTTCCTTGCATTGTGCAGTAAGCTGCCATGTTTCCTTTCCTTGCCCTTCTGAGTTTCCTATTGTACTGACAGTGCTACTGAATATCCAGTTAGTTCAATGGAGTGAAGAATGCCATATTTTCCAAAACTACAGCTTGGCTTCATCTACAAAGGGTTCAGATTTTCATAGTAAAAGGTAACGCAACAAAGCCCACTTTAAATGAGCTGTGTGTGCCCGCTCCTCATCTTCTACGTCAGATCCCAGAGAAAGCTCGTTATTCCTCCAGATGAGTTTTCCATTCACTCAAACAAACAGGGATCTCATTTCCCATCACAACGAATATTTTCCAATTAGTGTGTCCCCAGCTAATATTTCTGAATTGATGTTTTCTCATATGCTCCATGTCAAACTTTGAAGCGAGCAGACCCTTCACAAAAGACTACATCAATACAGTTTCAAATATTTTTTTTAAAGTTCATTTTTATTTTCTTCCAATTTAACTCCTGGAAGTGTAAACTGAAGCGTGCTAAGTGGTTTCTCTCCTCGGTGTAATTTCTCGACTCTGATGAGAAATGCACAACACTAAAAAATGCTAAGCCTCCGAAGGAAAATCTCCCAGTGTTTACCTAACAAATATTAACTTTCCTCTCAAGTTCAAGTTTTGAGTTTTGTAGACACAAGAATTCCCATAGCTGTTGAGGCTGTTTTAAGGTAGCAGAAAAATCGAGACAGGGAGTTCAGAATCCTCTTTGAGCCTGTCTTCGTTTCCTATTGCTGTGATAAAATGCCATGATCAATAGCAATGAGGAGAAAAGGTTTATTTCAACTTACAAGTTCTAGTCCATTGTGAAAAAGTCAGGGTAGGAAACTTGAGGCAGGAACTGAAGCAGAACCCATGTAAGAATGACGCTTACTGCTTGCTTCCCATAGTTAGCTGTGTGTGTGTGTGTGTGTGTGTGTGTGCAGCCTAGGACCACCTTCCCAGGGCTAGCATGACCCACTGTGGTCTGGAACTTCCTATACCAATCATCAATCAAGAAAGTGACCTACAGACTTACCTATATAGAGGCCATTCTAATGAAAGCATTTTCTCAACTGAGGATTCTTTGTCCCTGTTTTGTGCCAAGTTGGCAAAACAAAATAGCACAAAAAAAGCCAAAAAACAACAAAAAACAAAACAGAGCAAAAGCCTACCCAGCACAATATCTATAGTGGAAGATATTTTCTAAGATGAAATCCAAGATGTCATCAGCAAGGGCTGGGGAAACGGCTCCTGGATAAATACACCTGCCTAAGTGCTGTCTATCAAGGGAATGTGTTCCATGTTTATATGAACAGCGGGGCAGAATTTTTTAGAACAATGTAAGTTTTAAAAAAATGAAGAGGTTATTTGGCAAAAGTACTTTGGTAGCATGGCCAAAAAAAGTCAAGATGAAGAATAAATCGATATTTATTAAACAAAAGGTATTCAAAGAGAAAGTGATACGTCTTGCATAGGTGTCAATGTCCAGCTGAACCGCCATCCACCCGGCTTGTGCTCTGAGTCCTTTAGCATGAGAACCATCCCAGGAGAAACCTTTGGTCCTCTTTAATCTCCCTTAGGAGCTTCTATTCCCTTCTTTCTCCCCTTTATGACTTCGTTTTATAAGCTTGATACATACAGTATATGGACAACCGGGGGCTCAGGAAGTCAGATTCCATTTGCAATGCCTACCTACAAACATGCTAGCAACTGGGCAGCTGGAAGTGAATGAAACCCAGAAGCCTCATGTGAAAAAAAAAGAAAGCCTCATAAATCGGGGTTTAGTTTTAATTATTTGAGTGTTACCAAACTGTATTTCGGAGAAGCAAAGTAACCCAGAAAGCACTGAGGATTCAGCGTTGAACGTTAACAACAGAGCATTCTGGGGAAAAGCCCGCAGGCAAGTAGTAGGCCATCACCATAGAGATGGAGTTGTTCACCTCAGGATGCGCTCCCAACGTGACCATTTCCATGACCTGTTACTCGAAGTGGCTGCACTCGGATGATCTCTCCCGGTAATAATTAGGAAACTGGGCCAGGTGCCACTTACTTACATGATTGGTCAAAATGAAATGCTGTGTTTTTTAGGGCTCTGGGAGGTAGTAGAGAGACTCTAGAGCTGGAGAGATGGCTCAGTGGTTAAGAGCATTTGCTGCCCTCGCAGAGAACTAGGATCTGCTTCCCAGCACCCACATGGTAGTGAAGTCTGTAACTCCAGTTCCAAGGAATCTGACACCCTCTTTTGGACTCTGTGGTCATCTGTATGTGCATACATGCATGCACACACATACATACACAAACATAAAATAAATAAATAAGAATGATTATATCCTAAATAGAAAAAGAGCTTAGGAACTCATTAAAGGTCCCATCTTTTCCCTCACTTCCAAAGCCACCTACTGTTTACTTAGAAAATTCACATCTAGCCGCTGGTAGAGTTACCACTAGTATAGAATTAGCCAAGTGTGTCAAGGTCACTTGTCCCGGCCATTTTGCCCGTCTGTGTCACCATCACAGCTTCCTGCTACCCAGTTGTCATCTTTCCTATTCTTGGAAGGTTTTGTACCAACTTTCTGTTGCTCTGGACTTACTTCAGCTTACACTATGATTGTTAGTGTTAGTTGTCGAATGGACAGGACCAAGACTCCTGGGAGACAGAACTCTGGTCATGTTGATACATTAGATGATGTAAGAAGACTCCCCTTAACAGTGAGAGGGACCATTCCCTGGAACTGGAGTCATGACCTGGAGAGAGAGAGAGAGAGAGAGAGAGAGAGAGAGAGAGAGAGAGAGAGAGAGAGAGATCTGAATACTAGCAAGAAGCACACATCCATTTCTCGATATCCTGATGATACATGTGGCATAGCCAGCTCCCTCCAGCTCCTGCTGCCTTGTCTTCCCTGCTGTGATGGACTGTACCTTGAACTGTGAACTTAAACCAACACTCTCTCCATTAAGTTGTTCGTGAGAGTACTATATCACACTCAAGGGAATCCAAACTAAGACTCTACCTTTCCTGTCTTTCCTTTGCAAAACCATTACCGTTACCTTCCTCTGCGTCTGTCTCCTTCGTTACGCTGGAAGAAGAGATGCTATGTGCCTTAGTCTCAGTGTCTTCAGCATCTGCATGACAAAGGACATTAGGGGCTCAATGGCTGATTTCTTTTTTAGAAGTTGGTCAGTAGAACTAAGGCTTCTTTATGCTCATCCTTTTCCCGTGTGTGAATTATGCCCACACTCATTTGCTTTCTCTACTGCACTGAACATCTGGGTCTCCTTCACTCTTTCTCTTTGTCTGCAAAGCAGCTGCCTGCATTTTCCACTGGCCAACTACCACACTCTGTGTGCTCTGTGTAGGACAGACGCCACTGCTAGCTCTGGCAGTGGTCAGGAGACCTGATCATTATGGGTTATGCCCCTTTCCCAAAGGATGCTTTCCAGAAAGTATAGAATGCAAATCAGGTGACTGTATGAATTCTGGGCTGCTCTGGGATTCTTTTATAGGCTGTACTCTTTAACCTGCAACTGAAACAGGATGGTACTTTGAACCTGCATGGAACCACTATTCCTGGAGCCCAATAATGAAGCCAACATCAAGAAGAACAGAATGACATTCTGCAAGTCTCTTGATTTTTTTTTCTTTTGAAATTGCTGTGCCTTTAATCAGCAATGTGAGTGCTTTTGACGACACACAATAATTTTTTTTATCAAATGTGAGTACTGGGTTTAGGGCGATGGCTTAGTGGTTAAAGCATGAACTGATAAGGACATGGATATCAGAGTTTGGATCCTCAGAGTCTATGTAAATGCTTTGTGAGTATGCACTCCTGTAATTCCAACTTTAGAAGGAAGAGACAGGGAATCCTTGAGCAAGATAGCTAGCAAGAGTAGCCATATTGGTGAGCTCTGAGTTTGATTGAGAGACCCTGTCAAAAAAAAGAATTAGAGAAGGCAATTAAGGAAGATTCTGAAAACACACACACACACATATAAAGGAAAAACAAAGGACATTTCTTTTTCTCATGTAGCAAGGAGCAGTGACAGATTTTTCTAGCATTAATTTGGAAGAATAAATCAGTTCTTGGCCCACATTTCTTGTGGAATCCCTATAACATCATATCCTCATGCAGTTATAGCCAAAGGCTGAATAAAACTGGGTCCTCCTTTAGGCCTCTGTCTTTTAGTCAAGTAGGAAAGTCTTTTCAAGGGTCTTAACCAATGCTTATTATGTCTCAATAACCATTATGGACTCGCGTACTTATATCATAGCTGCAAGGGAAGCAGGAATAGGGCAGATGTCTCATATTTCCCATCTGTGCAATGAAAGCTTAGTTATTCAAGCAAGGGGGAAAAGTGTTATTAGATGGAGAAAGACTATTAACAGGGCTACATTGACTGAATTATTGGGTTCTTATTTAATCATTACTTAACTTTCTTGGAGTTAAGTTTATGGACCTTACCGCCAACCATGCATAATACTATATTTTTTAAATGTATGCTTTATTATGAAATTTAATTTTTTTTCAAAAACAATCTCTTACAAATTAGGACACTGTCATCAAAAAGTGCATAGGTACACAAGTTCATTTCCACAACAAGGGTTGATTTTCTTGCATTCATTGAGGCAAACCAAAACAAACAGATGTAGACTAAGGGGAGCCATTAATGTACTCAGTGAGAGAGTAATTGGGGTGTTGACTCACAGTCAGAGCTTTGGTGTAATTTCAAAATAAAATCCCTTCTCACTTCATAAGGTCCCTCACCTTATCTTGTTTTTAATCTTTGAGTCTAAAATATTTGGAGTTCAAGAGTAGCAAACTCTTTTACCCACTACACATTGTCTAAGTGTATGACATTCTATTGGTCATTTTTCTTTTTCTTTTTTTCTTTTAAAATATTTTTAGGGAGAGCTGGCTCTGCCCCTTGCTGGCAGCGAAGCCAGAGGCCTTGAACCAAACTAACTAATCATTGCAATAGACATTTGCAAGCAAGAAGTGTGGACAAAAGGATATACTGAGGGATGCTCTGTGACACATGATAGCTTCCAGAGTGAGATTTTTTTTCTCTGTTGGGGGGCGGTGAGTGCCAGAGTACAGGGCAGGTATGAAGGGAGGAGAGATGAGTGGAATTGGGGTACAGGATGTACAATTCACAAAAAAAAAACAATAAAAAGTTTAAATATAATCATTGTAAGGACCAGGAAGATGGCTTAGTGGGTATAGTGTTTACCACCAAGCCTAATGACCTAAGTTTGATCCCCAGAGCCAACACTGTAAAAAAACAAAAAACAAAAAACAAAAAACTCCTATGGTTGTCCTCTGATTTCCCCATGTACGCCACAGTATTTGTACTCACACATACAAACACACACATGCACAATACACACATGCACAAGTACACACACACTCATACACACACATAAACACATGCACATACACACCACACATGCACAAGTACACTCATACACACACATAAACACATGCACATACACACCACACATGCACAAGTACACTCATACATACACACAAACATACATATGCCCATACACACCACACACACACACATACAAGCATATACACTAGTATACACACATGCATGTACATACACATGTGCATATATGCACATGCATACACACATGTGAATACACACTCACTGCCCACTAAATAAAATAAATGTATGAACTAAATGGTTTAACAAAGAAAGTGTAGAAGTGAAAGCTGTTTTCTGAAGACTGAAATACTAAGACTTAAACATTTTCTTAAAAAAAAAATAAGCTGATCTTAGAAAAAAATGTATTTCTTTAGTGTATTTTAAGTGATTAACTTTTAACGACTTGAACAATTTGTAAATTAGATAACCTTTCCATTTTTTCTAAATAATGCTGTTTAATTTTTTTTCCAAAGGACAGAACAGATGGCTGTTATTTTCAAACTTAATTATAGCTCTGTATGTTAGAGGCACATTTACTGTCTTTCACACGAATTTTCTGAAAAAAAAAATGCTGATAATTTTACAAGTAATACATTTTCAAGTCCTATGATAAAATAGAATTAAAAATTAGGGACTGAAGAGATGGCTTGGCAAAAGAACAATACTGCTCTTGCAAAGGACCTGAGTTCAGTTCCCAGTACCCACAGTTAAAAGCTCTCAACCACTGTGACTCTGGTTCCAAGGTAATCATCCCATGCCATCTTTGAGAGGACCTGCAAATGCTTGTACATACCTTTCCCTGACAGCACATACCCCCCACTTCTTTCTCTCTCTCTCTCTCTCTCTCTCTCTCCTTCTCTCTCTCTCTCTCTCTCTCTCTCTCTCTCACACACACACACACACACACACACACACACAAAATTAAAAGCAAATATGAAATGTTTTGTAAACTGATTAAAATTGATAGTAGCCAGTTAGTACCTAAAATCTGAAGAAGAGCAAAATATTTAGACAAATTAGAAAAAAAATGGAGGGACAATAGGACCACGCCTGGGAGTTTCCTGACCTCAGGTCCACTGGCACTTCAGTGAGAATGACCCATAGTGGAACTGGACTCCACAGTTCTTTGGGGCAAGGCTGGCACGTTGGATTGGGAATTTCCTTAGACTCTAAGGCTTAGGGTATTGTCTTCGGTATGGCAGAACCTCCAACAGCCATACATCCTCCTCTCTAGATGTCAAGAGCACCTTTCCCTCTGTGACTACCAAAAATGACTCTACACACTCACAAGTGTCCCAAGGGCCAAAAAATGACTCCAACTGAAGCCTATTACTTGTCATTCAAACACCAGTCTTAAAGGAATTCAGAGTAGGGGTGGTTTGGGGACATAGTCCAAAAGCATAGCACCTGAGCTATCAACCACAGATCAAATGATCTATTTATTTTCTTCCTCTAGAAAGACATATGCCCACTGAAATTCATGCTCCCTATTTTGACCCTGACTCACACGATGTGCCTTGAGCACAATGAACTCTCTCATCAGACACTGGTGATAACACGGTACAATTAGTCATGGGATTAAGGTTATGTCCCTTAAAAAGCAATGCATTTGTCTATCACTGAGTCTTTTGAGACACTTCAGAAGCAAGGAGAAGCTGTCTGACATATACTCCTAGGGCTGGATGTGGGGAAGAACTCAGATAAAGGAAGATCAACTGTGAGTGGATAGTATTGAAATCGCATGACAGGTCAGAGAATTCAATAAATTATTCTCTTTAGATCACTGTAGTCGCAATAACATTACAAAACATTTATGTGTGACTTTCTAATTGGTTTAGGCTCTAGGTACTGTCCCTACGTTAACAGCTTAACTTATTAAGAACAATTTATGTAAGTTATTAATTATTAAGTTAATTGTACAGACACACCACAAACGCACTCACTTTCATATTAGTTGGTTGGGTCTATTGATCAACCTACAGCACTACTACTAAGCCACTATCTTCTTCAGTCCACTCTGGTGTCCACAAATATTTCACTTAAATTTCACCTTTTAAATATTTCCCAAGTGTTTTTGAAACTGTCATTTTAAAACCTAACTTGGGCCAGGTGTGGTGGCACATGCCTTAATTCCAGCACTTGGGAGGCAGAGGCAGGCGGATTTCTGAGTTCTAAAGTGAGTTCCAGGACAGCCAGGATTATACAGAGAAACCCTGTTGAAAAACCAAACAACAACAACAACAACAACAACTTGGAGTCAGCCTCCTACTGCAATGCCAGCTCTCAGGAAGTGGAAACTGAAGGATTTTAGATTCAAACAAACTAACAAACCAACCAACCCTGACTGGAGAGCTGTCTGTTGCCATATGTGTAGGTAGTCTGAAAGTCTCAAGATTAAGGAATCAGGTTACTTCTGCAATCTTTGTTGAATGAAATAAAGAAAAGAACATTCTGGCATTGCAAGAACTTTAGTTGAAATTGTAGTCTCCTTTTCTAATGAATTTTCAAATCTAATCTAATACCTACTGTTTCAAAAATGTGTGTGTTTCAATTGTTTTATGACTTCCTTTGCAACCAGAATATACAAGTATTTAGTATCCATTGCTTTTAATCCATGTAACCTCTGTAGTCTGAATGTTGACAGATACCTGTCCAGTTCATACATACTAGTCAGTGTGATGATTGTATCAAGGCGAAGCCTTTGGATATATGATTAAGCAATGAGAGATCCACCTTCCTTCAGAGATAGAATTAACACCCTTATAAAATAAATGAAAAAGAGCCGCTTTCATTTCTCGTTATCTGGAAAAGGAGACAAAGCCTGTAAGAAACATCCTCCATAAACTCCAAATCTTACAACTGGCCATGGACCTCCAGGCCTTCAGCTCCAAAAAGTAAATCTGTACGATTTCTAAATTCTTTAAGGTTTGGTTATAGCAGAGGTACAAACTAATACTGAAATTGGTATCAGGAGTGGGATATTTCCCTACTAACTTAAAATATGTGAAAGCTGCTTTGGAGTTGGGTAGAGACAGGGCAAATGTGCCCAAATATGTTGGGGAAAGTGTCTGCATGGCCACAAATGGACCCTGGTGGCTTGGCAGAAGAGGAAGTTGCAGAAGACATGTCCCTGTTCTACTAGATTACACCAGAATGTTGCTGAAAATACAGATGAGATAGTTACTGCTATGGTACACTCTCAGAAATTTAAAAAGAAAAAAGGCTGTGCTTGTTACAAAGTGGCAATGACCTTGACTGAGTTCCAAGTGCTACTGTTCCAGGGAAGCCAGGGTTTGTGGGTTATGAGACAGACAAAGAGAGATCTGTTCCATTCCATCCTGTTCTGGAACGTTTGAAAACACAGAGCAGTTAGCTATAGAGAATCAGACATCTGCTAGCAGCTCCAATCAAGATATTCTTGTTGTGGCCGCGTGAGTTGAGCACATTTGCTTCTGTGTGTTTACCTGCTGTGCATTACAAGGATTACATAAGATAAAACACACAGAAAACCAAGCACAGTGACAGCAAAACACAGATAAAGCCAGCATTAGGTGCATCTGCTGTTGTGCTCTCTGTCAAGTGTCTGTTTTGCCTCCATATTCTATGGCTGTGGAAAAGATTATTTATTACCTAAGCAAAAAGACTTCATTTCTTAAATTCTCACTTAGGTGTGTGTGTGTGTGTACCTGAGTGTATATCTACATAGCACATGTGTGTGGTATCTGTGGAAACGAGGCAAGAGGATACTGGATCCTTTGGACTGGAGTTATAAGTGGTTGGGTATATATCTGGGTGCTGGGAACTGAATCCCGGTTCTCTGAAAGGGCAGCCAGTGCTCTTAACCATGGAGCAATCTCTTCACCCTGCCCTGAGATCTCAATTCCACTATTTTTGTTCTATCTTGTTTGAGATTAGGCTGGCTTCAAACTCATTATGTAGCTAAGGACAACCTTAGTGATTGGCCCTCCAGTCTCCACCTCCAGAGGGCTCAGGTTACAAACATGCAGTACCACACTAGCTCTGAATTCCAGCTTTTAATGAAGAGCATACTGAGAGGGTGAGGAAGACCCTCAGAGAGATGACTTGCTTCCAGCGAGTTTGTATAATGGCCAAGAGCAATAGCTAAAGCACGAAGAAGTAAGGCTACCAAGCTGAAATGACTGGGAGAAATATGACTTTTCAGTTAAGTAAGTGAAAGAGGAATTGGCCCCAATTAAATTAAATGATAATCTAATTAAATTAAGTGGTAATCTGTACATTAAGAAAGTCACTGCATGGTAGAATTTTTCAAAAAAACGAATTGTATCCTCCAGGACAATGACACTGCTTATCTTTGTTCTGCAGTCATTTTTTGCTTTTCGTCTCCCCAATTTTAGCATTTGCTAAATGAAGTGGTAAATTATACAAATGCATAAATGTGTCTTTTTCCTCCTATAGCAGCCAGGGGAGAGGCTTAACCCGTTCTCACAGGCCCAGCATCCTTCACTACACTGAAGGTTCAAAGGTCCAACTCTTGTTCAAATTGTATCCCCCGCTGTAACATACTAGATAACAAAACTCTCTCTCGTTCTCTGCTGAGGAAAAACATCAAAGAATTCGATTCTTAATCTCACAGATTCTAGCTTAAATTCATGAGAGATTTGTGTGCCCGATAATGACTCAAACAAAACAAAATGAACAAACAAACAAACAAACAAAAAGCCAAGGGCCAAAATGATTAAGAAATTAAAGATAACAATGTCCTCTACTTTATACTTTCAGTGAAACATTTTGAAAATTAGTTTCCTCTAACCAACAGTGCAGTAATGAAGGGATGTTTGTACTATGAAGCCAAAGTATGACTAATTTTAGAAGAATAACTATTTAAAAAATGTCTTAGAACTAATAAAATTACCCCCAGAACTATTGGGTTAGTGTGCAGTAATTAAAGAGAAAATGAGCATGTAAAATCTACAGGATAAAAACATGATATATAACATCAATAAGAATTAACAACTTGCAAGAGAATAGCTAATTTCTTTAAAGAGTTTCGGCTTATTAGAAAATGGAAGCATGAAACAACTTGGTTCATTTCCTATTGACCCATTTTAGGAAAAAGCAAATTGGTTATTCGAAAGTTAAAAGAGAAGCAGGAAAAATAATCTATCTTAATTGATCATTAATTAATGTCTACCAATTTTCTAGCTAGATATTTGCAATAAATTATTAATATTGAAATGGTTTCAACAGTTTTACCAAGTGTTTGACATAAGTTATCTTAATGGTACATGAAAGCCTTCTTGTTACCAGTCTGAAGTGAATAACTTTATCCTTACAAGCATAAATATCATGACCATAACAACAGATTCAGACACGTTACCTCATTTTTTAAAAACAAATTACTCTGGTATCAGACGTTGCTCATAGTACAATGCAACCTTCTGGTATTAATCTTGTTAGCTTAAAGGCTGCAGCATAGCCCCAGGAAGAAATAGAGGTTCTCAGAATCATTTAGTTCAAGATGTAGCATTTCACCAAGTTTATAGGAGAATGGGGTTGTGGGGTAGGGGTTGAAAGGCTTTTTATTATACTTTACATCTGAAAAATTAAAGACTTGAAATCGAGGACATGAAAGGCTGTCTAGTTATTCTTCCAACAATGCCCCTTTCTATTCAAAGCTGAAGATGAATTCAACAGCTCTGAGCCTGCCTGGGCTCTGAAGAAACAGATGCGACTATTGTTCAAGATCTGCCTTGAAAGTGAATGAAGGCTTTGCTCAGGTTCTGAAAATTGTTGCCACTGTCAAGAAGGGGAAAAAAAATATTGTTGTCAGCGGACAAGTGAATACATTCATTCTATGATAGGAGATGCTGAACCATACCATAGTCAGAGACAGCATCTCCTGTGTGTGTGCTGACCTGCGATATCCAGCTGATCAAAGAATGCCATATAAACTCACAGGTATGCAAGAAAGAAGTCAAGCAATACAGCAGATGCTACACAAGGAATATCTTCCCTTCTCTCTCGTTCCTTCCTATTTAACGCTCTGTGACCTCCAACAACAGCTGGAAAGAGATACCATAATTAAGGCTCTCCACAGATTACAGGTATACCTAAGAGAACACAAGGCAACAGTCCTAGAGTGGTGAAGCACATCGGGGAAGCCACTACCTACCAATTCATGCCCACTAGCTGATCTGCCATCCAAAGGGCCACATCCGCACACATCCTGAGATGTTCTCTTGAGATATAGCGATGCCATTTGAAGATTTCACATCACTATTTCCAATAGATAACAAAGCTACCAATTTCTCATATTTGTAAAGAGCATTAGGATAAAATAATATGTCCCAGTAGCGTACTAAGAGTACCTAGTAAGTGTGCTCTGTCTGGCCTCACACTTTCCAGTGGAAATTAACTGGGTGGTTAGTACACAGAATAATTCAAAACTATGTGAAGCTACATATAAGAAGCATGCATTAATGGCCAGAGAGATGGCTACATAGGTAAAGGTGCTTGTCTCCAAGTCTTAGGATGCGTGGTGAACCTCCAGGACCCCTGTGACAGAAAGAAAGAACTGACTGGCCTGCATAGGCAAGCGCGCGCGTGCACACACACACACACACACACACACACTGTGAAAAAAAAATCCTTTCAAAAGTTTGCCTTGAACCAAGAATCCTGTTAAACAAAGGCCAGCCAAGCTCACTTCAACAAAGATACTGGACTTGTGGGGAAGAAAATCTTTTATCAAAGGCATCTCTTGATCTTTTTCTTATAATGTTTATTTACCATTTGGGGGTATGGCAACTTTGTAAATGCATGTTTGGCTCAGCACTTTCAAATGTGTATCAGGGTATGCTTATCAGGGAAGGCTCCCATTAGGAAGTGTCGTGTATAGCTTGCTGGTGGTGGGGGAGCTCTGCCAATTTCCACAACAGCAAATGAGACTCTAATGCTGAAATATTGTTGGGACATGAAGCAATAAAAGGCCATATCTAATGACCGTGTTATCCAGCTTGTAGAAACATCCATTCCAAAGGTCAGGGCGAGGACTACAGGTGACAAAAAAGTCCCATGCTGATATTAGATGCTCTTTCACTCTTGGGCTACTTATTTCAACAGGAAATCTTCTTTTCATCCATGTTATATGAAACAAGTGGTCACCTTCCTGTATTTAGAGAGCATGTGAAGAAATGAAATTGCCATGTATGAGGTGGAGTAAATTGGGAAGAAGGAATTAGAAAAGCAAGCTGCTGAGAGACAAGTTTTCATTGAGCGACATAACATCACTTCAGCGGCTAACTGGACCATCACTGAGGAGTGAAGCTTATTCACAGCTCAGTCAGTAGCTCTGAGAGGAGATGAAGCTACACTTTTCCTACTCTCAGTTGTGTGTTCTGAACTCCCAACCCTGTCCTTTTCTGGGTATTGAAGAAGCAAGAACCATTTTGCAATTCAAAAGATTCGGATCCCTTTGAGTCAGTGATTTTGAAAGTTGGGCTCTCTTTTTAAGTCCATTGACCATCGAGACAATAGGCATTAGACGTGACTAGCTACTGAGTACATCTGTCACATTGACCCATTAAGAAAGGGAGACTTGTTTTGGTGGGAGGGATTTTGCAACCTGGAAAATTTCTTTTTATCTTTCTGTTTAAAATGATACTAATGATTCTATTATGGTGTTTAGTATATAAACTGCGCTGCTATATAAAAAATACATACAGCTTTTAAAATTTTTAAAATAAATACAGACTCTAAGTTTGAGAGAAAATTACTTAACAGCTCATTTGAACACAACTGGCCAGTGAAGTTTATATAGAGCTCAAAACATACTTTGAAGCTTTTAGACTTCTAAATGTGAACTAGGAAGGACAGAGATGGGTGATCTATTCCACATGTTTAATAAGAGGAGGTGCGCTGGGTCTGGAGTGTAATTATTCATCGCCCATTGTTAGCCTTACTGTGGTACCTATCAACACAGCACTTCCTACCATTACCATGGGGCCCTGCCTGACCTGTTTGGACATTCATACCTCAGCAAATAGAAAGCCAAAACCAACAATGCCATAAGGCCCAGTGTTCCCTCTCGCTGACAGCTGAAGCAATGGGTTTACGCAGAGCCTGCTAACCAGCCTCCCACATTTTTATACAAGGTGGCGGCACGTTCTCCCATTTTTATATTTACCAGAAAGTAACAGGAAAGGCACCTTTCAAGACTCTGTTTTGCTCTTTCCAATGAGGAGGTCTCACTGATAGACCAGCTTAAAAAGGCACGTGGAGCTGGAAAACAACGTGGTATAGCAAGATTGTAGCAACTGTGGTCAGAAGCCAGCTCAGTGTTCACTTTGCAGTTGCAAAGCCTTAAAAGCTAATCTTTTCTTTTCTTTTGTTTTTTTCGAGACAGGGTTTCTCTGTATAGCCCTGGCTGCCCTGGAACTCACTTTGTAGACCAGGCTGTCCTCTAACTCAGAAATCCCTGGTGCCTGGCCTTTAGTCCCAGCACTGGGAGGCAGAGGTAGGCAGATTTCTGAGTTCAAAGCTAATCCTTTCAACCTTAAAACAAACTCTTATTTTTCTAAAAATCACCCTTGGTTTTATTTTAATTGGTCAAACGGTTGATTTATAATAGAAATTAAAAAGCTTTAGGCAACTTCGGAAGAGAGAGGACAGGCGGTCATTGAGATGTTTTGGATGGTAACAGCTCCACTTCAGGTGGAGGTTTTCAAGCTTTTCATTCCGCAGTTATCTCACTGAGATCTTGAGTTCTTGTAGCTTCTCCGGTGTTTTCTTCTTGAGGCTGACCCTGAAACAAAGAGTACATTAGCTCTGTGTTTCAAGAGGCACTCTAGACAAGTATTTGTGCAGGCTTTACATTTCTCAAACACCTGCACCTAGACTAGATGGGGCACCCCCAACAAGTCTGGGGAGCAGAATGGAGAACTCTTAGTTCAACTTTATAGATTATTACCTGGAGCTCAGAGGTGTGAAATGACCCATCAAATGGGTATTAGGAGGCTGGGCTAACAACACCATACTGAAATCCTCCCTCCTCCATTGGCTACATTTTTTTTTTTTTTTTTTTTTTGGTTTTGGGTTTTTGGTTTTTGGTTTTTGGTTTTTGGTTTTGGGTTTGGTTTTGGTTTTGGTTTTTGGTTTTTGGTTTTTGGTTTTTGGTTTCTCTGTGTAGCCCTGGCTGTCCTGGAACTCACTTTGTAGACCAGGCTGACCTCAAACTCAGAGATCTGCCTGTCTCTTCCTCCCAAGTGCTGGGATTAAAAGCATGTGCCACCACTGCCTGGCCATTGGTTACTTCTGACTATTAGTTTCAATTGTTAATTTGACACAATTTAGAGTCCCAATGGGAAGGGAGTCTGGGGATTGTGTAGATCAGGATAGCCTGCGGGCATGTCTTGGGGAGGGGTGAGGGGGGTGAAGGTTGTCTGTCTTGATTAGTTCACTGATGCAGGAGGGCTCTGCCTAAAAGTGGAGGTCACCATTCCCCAGTCTTGGGTCCTGAATTATTTAAGAGAAGAAGCAAGCTGAGCAGAAAGTATCCATGCATTTGTTTCCCGTTGCTTTTCCCCTGAGATGTGATATGGCTAGCTACCTTGTCCCATAGCCAGGAATTGGATGCTGAAAGGAACCCTTTCTCCTGTAAGTTGCTTTTTGTCAAATTATTTGCTCACAGAAACAAACCTGCATCCCTTGAGATGACGAAGGTCACCTTGTAACATCGAAAGCCCTTAGACCCACGAGTTCACAGCAAAGAATGTGTCCCCATACATGCACGTCAAGATGACTCTCGAGTTCTCCCATTCTGAAACCTGAGATAGCACACCTGATTCACACTCTGGACACTTGCCTGTCATTGGGACAATGACAGAGGAAAACTGTGACAAAGATGTACACAGCCCTCCCTGCTTTTCCAGCTGTTTTCTTGCCCTCTTCTGTGCTGCGGTTCATCAGCTGAAATCTCAGGGGGCATCTGCCTCCAAAAAAGGCAACCCTCAGAGGAAGCAGAACAAACTGGAATCCTTTTTAAATGTTGGTAATTATAAAACAGACAAGAAATACTCACTCTACTCTAGCTCCTTTGGGTGACAAGCATTTGCAAACTGCAGGAACAAACCCAGTTCCATGGGGCGGGGTGGGGGGGTGGGGGTGGGATCGGAAGCTCACATACAGGATCTAGAGTGACATCCTGTATGTAGCTCCTACATCGGAAGGATTTGTGCTTCCTGTCTAGACGTGTTCAGAACTCAAAACCTGTGAACTAAGCAAGAAAAACCACCTGCCCATGAGTCCAGTACGCAATGGAGACGTGTTTACGGATCAGCTTAGGCTCTGTTCCCTTCTAGAAAGGAGAAATCCAGGCTGGAAGCTGTGAACTCTCGTAGAGTAAATGTTTCAGAGGTCTTCTGTCCCCAGTGGGGAGAGGAATTTTCCTTGACTCTGTAGTCCATTATTCTTCATAATTCTCAATTCTACCTTCTGGAAAATGCTTCCTTTCCTGTTTTGCCCCAAGTGGATATGTATTCTTCAGGGTGTGTGTGTGTGTGTGTGTGTGTGTGTGTGTGTGTGTATGAGAGAGAGAGAGAGACAGTGTTTGTGTGTGTCTGTGTGTGCATAGTTTGACATGAGCACAGAATTTTAAAGATTCCAAGACCAATCAGCCCATGCACCACCTGACATGGTTGCCGGGAACAGGACTCTAATTCTCTGCAAGAACAGCACATACTCTTAACACTAAATTGTCTCTCTTGGCCACAAGTGTGACATTTTTATATCAAGCTAAACATCTTAGCCAACTGTCCACTGGCACAGAGAGCCTTGTGGCTCCCAGTAAAAGTATATCAGAACACACAATCAATAGTCAACAAACAAACAAAAACAAAGGAACAATCATTATACATAAATGCCAGTGGAAGTGACTTAATAACTTAAAACAGTCAGATTAATGTCCTTAATAACTATAGATACCGGGATGACAGACACAGAACATTCATGAAGAGATTTATATAAAATATATATATATATATATATATATATATATATATATATATATATATATATATATTGTATTTATTATATTGTTATACATTATATAATTAATTATCTATCTATATAATATATATATGTATATGTATGACTATATATATAGTCAGAAATTAGTCATCAAGTCTAGAGACTTCAAAATGGTTAGTGAAGTCTGGGTGTGGTGGTACAAGCCTGAAATCCCAACACTCAGGAATTTGAGGCAGGAGGATGGAGAGTTCCAAGGCAGCCTGGGCTACATTGACAAGAGTGTTCTTACCGCTCCCCTAAAAACTATCTAGGAAGGTTTTAAGAAGCAACAAAAATTATTTTGCTACACATACAAAGTGCAACTACTGACATAAACTCAATACTTTTAAGAGGGAATTAGACTTAGATAAAGATAAGTTTAAGCCTTTGTGGAAAACCTGAACACTTTATAAAAACATATTAAAGATTAAATCACATATATATATATGTGTGTGTGTGTGTGTGTATATATATATATATGACTGTGGGCATGGACTATATATATATATATATATATATATATATATATATATATATAGAGAGAGAGAGAGAGAGAGAGAGAGAGAGTCATTGCCATGTCCTTGTGGCTTGGGTCCTGGAACCCTGGCCAGGACAGCCAGGTAATGAGGAAGGACAGACACTCAGATACATGTAAAGTTGGGGTCAAATGGGGTTCTTGGGAGCTTCTGCCTGCAACTGGGCCCTCATAATGTTTATTAGGAACAGAAGGAGGGTTAGTGTCTGTAGGAGGTCTCTGTAGGCCAGCAGTCTCTGGCTGGAAACATCTACAGGGAGAAAGCCACAGTTGCTAGTCTTCAAATACATCGATCAATCCTTCATAAACACTAAGACTCCAGAGGAGAGTTTTGCCACTCCTCTTGAACATGGCTCACATGGGTAACAGCTTTGCTAAATTTCTCAAGGACTAATTTGTCTTTGAATCTCTTGACAGTCTGTGATCATGTCAAAATACTAATTCACCAAGGATATCACTCTCTCAAAGTTTCCTGTATTACATACAGTTCATAGACTGAAATAACCACTGTTATGGTTTATATATGCTTGTTCCTGGGAGTAGCACTATTGGAAGGTGTGGCCTTGTAGGAGCAGGTATGTGACTGTGGGCATGGGCTTTAAGACCCTCGTCCTAGCTGCCTGAAAGCCAGTATTCTGCTAGCAGCCTTCAAATGAAGATGTAGAACTATCAGCTCCTCCTGCACCATGCCTACCTGGACACTGCCGTGTTCCCACCTTAATGATCATGGACTGAACCTCTGAACCTGTAAGCCAGCCAATTAAATGTTGTCCTTTATAAGACTTGCCTTGGTCATGGTGTCTGTTCACAGCAGTAAAACCCTAAGACAACCACTAGGAGGCCACCAAGAAACCTCGGGCAGGAAAAGATGTTGCTCTGGAAACCCAGTGACATGAGATCCATGCCCAGAGACCATCTCTTTAAATGTTGGGTTTCACTGTGACACATTTGTCACCCCAGAACTCCCACAGTGAGACAGAAGGCAGGGATGGGAATTACCCAGGAGCTCTCTGGTCAGCTAGCCTGGAGAGCCAAGCACAGAAGAGACAAGAGAGACCTTGCATCGAAAACAAGCTGGAGGCAGAGAACTCCTGAAAACCTGTCCTGTCTTTCTCACAAGGACACGGAGATACACGCTCACCTGCACCCACATACACAGTAATAATAATGATAATAAAATGAAATTAAAAAGAAATATTCACTATCCTAAGTGTATAATTTCCCTCTTAATTCAGTCCACTTCTTACATAAATTCCAATGACTTTCTTTTTTATCGAATTCATGTGTGTGTGGCAGGGAGGGTGGGGAGGACGTGTGTGCTTCAGCAGAGGTCAGAGAACACCCTATGGGTATCAGCTTTCTGCTCCCATCATGTGGGTCCCCTGGGTCAAACTCCAGCCACTGGGGGTGAGGGCAAGTCCCCTAGCCCCCTGAGTCATTTCATTGGCTCTCCAGTTGGTGTCAATTTTGTTCCTTCTAAAACTGAGGAGTTGGGTCAAAATCTTATATAAAAAAAAAAGAGCCCGGGACCCAAAATGGCTAACACACTCTGGAAGGGGAAAGGGTAGTGTGTGTCTATAGAGAGAGTATTTCTACAGCCAAATGAGAGAGAGAGGAATTTATCCTTTGCTGGATTCACAATAGCAATATGGCTTAAGAGAACCTTACCCAGACAAGGTATAACTAGAAGCTTCTAGATGGCTATGAGGAGCAGCATTGGGGGAAGTACTTGAGGTATTAGGTTTGGTTCAATAGCAGGGATCCTTCTGCTACCCATAAATGGATCCAGCTGTAGTGAGAGGCTGTGATGTACCGAAATCAGCAGTTTCCCCAAGATTCTATGCAAATATTAATATAATATTTTAAATCCTTTTATCCTTATGGACTTTTTGGTGTTAACCATGTATTAAACATAAACTTACACAGTCACGAAGCACACAGTCCCTGGTGTGGTGACGGTAATTCCCATTAAAATCGTAAGCATTGTTTGTAGTGAGTGTAGTTAGTGAAAGAGATATTATCATTCATTTAAAAAATTTTTTAAACTTTATCCTCTGCGTCCGATGTTTTACATGTTCCTTTCCTTCTGACATATGTCTTACCCGAATCCCTCAAAATGTACGCCAATGTAAAATACTTTATGCACGAGGTTTTTAATTGCTCAGCATGATGTATCTCCTTTGCAATATATTCATGTAAATTAAAATCTTCCTTACCTTGTGACATGACTGAATGGATCAATCCCTTCTCTCCTGATTCTTCGTGTCTCACTGAGTAAATATCACTTATGCTCCAGTGCGGCTGGGTTCTACCTCCGTCCCACATCTGGGTTTCATTTTGTAAGTATTAAGCTCCTGGTTCGTTGCTTATAGCAACATCAACACGGATGACCTTAATTGTCCTTTTGGTCCAGATGTCTTTTCATGGCCTGGAGCAAATGCAGCTCCGTCTTCCTTTTATTGGAAGGGAAAAGGTGATCCTGAAATCCCGAGATTAACACAAGGAAGTAGAAAGTCACTTTCAGGATAGGGGATGTAAGTTGAGGAACTTGATTATGAGCCCCTCAGAGCTGCTCAGGTCACCCAGGGACGAGCACTGATTCGAGGCAAACTCTGCTAATTCATCTCACTGTCCTGTGCGCTCCATGGGAGAGCAACCTGGTTAGGAGGCCCCTCAGGAGAGTGTGTAAAGGTGGGTCGCATTCGCAGTAACACTTTCTGTATGTCTTAACGTTTTCCTCACTCGTAGACAATGCATCCTCTTGTGAACACCTCTGGGCAGCTGCTGCCCCAGTATTCCCCAAACTGCGGTCCACCCAGCCAGCTGTTCAGCACCAAGCATTACAGCGTGGTGTCCAGGCTTTCAAATTAGAGAAGAGAGTGCTAGACACAGATCAAATGTCAGGTCAAGTTTTGGGAGCCCCCAAAACTGTATCATTTGGCCAAGTAAACACTTTTGCAAAACCCACATGTTATTCCCAAATTCTGCAGGGATGTTTCCTGAGTCAGGATAGGAGAGTGGGGAAATGATAGAGATGGAAAAGAGGGGAGGAACTCTCCTCTCAGGGTCTGTGAAGCCTTTGACCAGCGAAGGGGCAGGGGTTCTGCTCAATTAACATCTTCCATGGTGATCATTAATAGAAATAATTGATAAAATAGAGAAATAATATTTAGTTCACATATAGGCATTTGATGTTAAAGTCACAATGGTCCAGACTTACGGTTTTAATGTGTATGACCCTGGATAACAATTAGGTGTCTTAGTCAGGGTTTCTATTCCTGCACAAACATCATGACCAAGAAGCAGTTGGGGAGGAAAGGGTTTATTCAGCTTATACTTCCACATTGCTGTTCATCACCAAGGAAGTCAGGACTGGAACTCAAGCAGGAGCTGA
Organism: Mus minutoides; assembly: GCA_902729485.2. Classification (NCBI taxonomy): domain Eukaryota; kingdom Metazoa; phylum Chordata; class Mammalia; order Rodentia; family Muridae; genus Mus; species Mus minutoides. Next base: position 23,947 of record LR751576.1, on the reverse strand, counting down.
TGCAGAGGCCATGGAGGGATGTTCTTTACTGGCTTGCTTCCCCTGGCTTGCTCAGCCTGCTCTCTTATAGAACCCAAAACTTCCAGCCCAGAGATGGTCCCACCCACAAGGGGCCTTTTCCCCTTGATCACTAATTGAGAAAATGCCTTACAGTTGGATCTCATGGAGGCATTTCCCCAACTGAAGCTCCTTTCTCTGTGATAACTCCAGCTGTGTCCAAGTTGACACAAAACCAGCCAGTACAGGAGGTCAGCCGACCCCTTTACAGGGATCAAGGAAGACTATCAGAAGACACAGACACTTACATTAAGATTCATAACAGTAGCAAAATTACAATTATGAAGTAGCAACAAAAATAATTTTATGTTTGGGGTCACCACAACGTAAAGAACTGTATTAGGGTCACAGCATTAGGAAGGTTGAGAACCGGGTATCCCTTGGTCAGTAATCTCATTTAGGCTCTCAACAACACCTAAAAGATGGTAACTAAGGGCCTGGTGAGACGGTTCATCAGGTAAAGGCTCTTCTCCTGCAAGTCTGGGGTTTCTTCCCTGGAACCCACTAAACAGAGAGAATCAACGCCACACAGTAACCAACCATATCTGATCAGAACTAAGGCCCACCCATGAGAGGGGACCCAGGAAACTGATCAGGTGGCAGAGAATCTGAGACTGGATAGACCAGAGAGCTTGGGGGAAAGGAACATAGCAATAAAGTGACTCCCGAAGACATTCGGCCATACTCATAGATCAATACCTTACTTGGCGCCCCTCAGAGAAGCTTTCTCCTGCTGCAAGTGGGCAGTGTGCAGAGAGTAAGGGAGCTTGGACCATTTAACCTTTTTTAACCTTAAAAGGGATGTCACCATCAAGTCCCTCCCCTCAGGGCTCAGGGAAAGTTGCAGAAGAGGAGACAGAGAGATTGTAAGAGTCAGAGGGGATGGAGGACATTGGAGGAAAAAAGGCCTTCTAGACAGAACAGGGCTGACACACATATGAGCTCACAGAGACTGTGATGTTGTTAGCTGTCCGAGTTCCTGCCTTGACCTAACCAAAACAATGGACTGTAACTAGGAACTATAAACGGAATTAATCCTTGTCTCCCCAGAGTTGCTTTTTTTTTTTTGTTAGCGTATGTGGTGCTGTTTGGGAAAGTTCTGTGTTATGGTAAATATTTAATATTAATTGGGGGTTTCTACCCAGCCTTAGATCATTCAGTTCTCAGATAAAAGACACACAACCTTTATATTTATAAGCCTTTAAAGCGCTAGCGCTGGCAGACATTTACCCTCTAAGCTATTATGTTTACTTCCCTATCAATAACCCTGAGTTATAATTTGTCATGGTCCACCTGGGCTGCTCTTACGCTAATTGGCCAACCCTCGTGGCCGTGTTTCTATGATTTACTTACCCCATGGCGCCTTCTCCTCTCTCCACCTTTCTCCTCTTCTGGTCCTACTTCTGACCCCAAGCCCCATAACTGAAGCCCCGCCCACCTCTCTTCCGCCCAGCTATAGGCTGTTGGCATCTCTATTCAACCAATAGCCTTAAATTAAGGAGTCAGGTCACATGGCATCAGTAGGTGGGTGTGTGAAAGGATTTCCTTGCCCCTGGGGGGCAACCAGATCTTGGGGGCCAGTATTTCGCATTACAATACATAGCAACAGACCAAACCTCCACAGTTCTGGAACCTTTAGGAGTGGAGGCCTTGAGGGAGGAATCTGTCATTGGGGGGCAGGTGGACAGGGTGAGCTTGAGTCTATAATTTTATCCCACATCTAGTTCACTCTGTCTGCTTCCTGTTGTTTGAAGAAGTTGTCCTTCAGCTTCCTGCTTCAGCCGCCTGCTGCCGAGGAATGCCCCATCATTATGGACTCTCCTTTCTAAATGCCTCTGTAAGACGTCTCTATCATGGTTTTATCACAGCAACGGGGGGGGGGGGGTGAGGGGGTGTGTGAAACCAAAGATGCGGAGGTTACAGGCCCGTGACCCACGTCCTCCAACGAGCCCCTCCCTACTCTCCCAAAGCTTTCACATTAACCAATAGAAGGGCACAGGGATGACGCTAGAGCACTTGCAGTCCAAACACCTTCTCAAAGCCCTCTCTCTGAACATTGCCTCAATGGGGACCCAGCCTTCAATATCTGACCCTTTTTTCTCCCTTGTTTTTATTGGTTATTTTATTTATTTACATTTCAAATGTTGTTCCTTTCCTGATTTGCCCTCCACAAAGCCTCTATCCCCCACCCCTGCTTCTATGAGGGTGCTCTCCCACCCACCCACCCACCCACCTACCCACCTACCCACTCCCGCCTCACGGACCTAGCATCCCCCTATGCTGGGGCATCGAGCCTCCCCAGGACCAAGGGGCCCCCTTCCCATTGATGCCAGAGACCACTATCCTCTGCTACGTATGTATCCGGGGCCATGGATCCTTTGAGGAACACTTCAGACACGCGCCACCACACGCATTCTCCTCTGTGTTCAATGTAAACTTGTATCACGTGGGTTTCAATGAGCTATATGGCTTCAATTCTATTGTGACTGAAACTCAACAACAAAAAGTCATATCCAGTGCAGCCTTCTGAAATTAGCTTCCTTCATCCAGTGAAACACCCACTTGCCCATATAACACACGGTTATGGCTTGTTCATTTTTTTTAAAAAGCAAAGGATATATACCTATACCTAGGAGTGGGATTTATATTGAGACGCACATATATGTGTACACACATACATCGTCAACTTTATATTTCCACTTTCTACCCAAAGTGATTAGGTACATTTCCATCTTCTCTGCTAGTGTGTCGTTCGATCTCCTTCCAAACCTTAGCATTATTGGATTAATATCGATCAATTTACTAACATAAAATCTCAACCCTCTCAGTCTTCATCTGCAATTTATACAGTAATAATAGCCGTGAACAATATTTACATTTTATTTGCTGTATAGATTTAATGTTACACTCTATGTCTGCCAGACAGTTTTTATGACTCTATTGATTTTTAGCACTAGGGATCGAACCCAGGGTCTTGTGCTTGGTGGATACTTTGCCACTGAGCTAATGTCCCCAGCCCCTTTCTATTTCATTTTGACTGGCTGGATGGATAAATTGTTCCGGTGGCCTCAAGCTTTTAATTCTTACCCAACCTTCAGAACAACTCAGATGATAGGTGTGTACCAACCCCACCCCACCCCTACATACACACATATATATTCTCAATATTGCCAGTGGTAGGTGATGTAGCTTAAATATTTCTGAATGTGTGTGTGTGTGTGTGTGTGTGTGTGTGTGTGTGTGTATTTCCCAATGCATTAGAGGTCTTTGGGTCTAAAATGGTTGACTTTAGGAACTGGTATGTTCTTCCTCTGTTAGTAATGTGTTTGTGTTCAGTATTGTGTTTGTGGGAGGAGAAGCTTACAGGGCGCTTTCGAAAACCTTATCTCACTATCTCTGTCTCAGCTTTAAAAAGACAGGATGGCTATTAGCATTCTTGTTTCTCAGGTAAGAAGACTGAGCGGCCTCCCCCGTGTTTAGGGCTAGGCTCCTCAGACTCAGCATCCTGTATCCTTTGTAAGATCATATGTTGCTTCAGCTGCTTGTAGATTATGTCTTATTCAGTAAAAGAATCTCTCTCTCTCTCTCTCTCTCTCTCTCTCTCTCTCTCTCTCCTTCCCTTCCTCCCTCCCTCTCCCCTGCCCCTCTCTCTTCCTTCCTCCTCCATTTCCTTCGTCTCCTCTCCTCTCTCCCTCTTTCTCCTCCATTTCCTTCTTTCTCTCTCTCCCTCTCTCCTTTCTCCTTTGTGTATCATACAAAGTACAACTTCTTTACAGAGTTCATTTTAATTCCACAATCTACAAGATGAACTTAAGTAAAGAAATCCCCAAGGTAATTTTCATTAAATTAAAAAAATACTATTTATTCATTTGCTTATTTATTGGGGGTAGGGTGGGCATTTGTATGTAACAACACTTGTGTGGGCAGAGGACAACTGATGGAGATCAGTTCTGTTCTTCTACCCTGTGGGTGTCAGAGATAGGTCTCCGATTTTCAGGCTTGGCAGGAAGCCCCTTTATCTGTTAAACGATCTCAGCGATCCTCCAAGATAATTTTCAAATAGGAGTCGTTTTGAGATTCTTCAGTGACAAAAACAATATCAGAATTTGCCTATTCTGTAATAAACTATGGTTTGTTTGTTTTTTTAAAAAAGCAAAGGGTCTGGGTGCAGTGTGGCATGTCTTGAATCCTAACAGTTTGCCTTGTTCCTATCACTATTTAGTTATGAATTAACCTCAATGTGCTGTAGCTAGTATAAATAATGCCCACATGATAATGGGATTATATAATGATATTATAATAATGATCCCATTATTTAACCTCCAGCTGAAGCAAACCCAAGCAGGGGGTGGCTATCTAGCATATCCTTGGAGAGCCTGAGGAGAGTTGAAGGATGCTTCAACTTGGCTCCCAAACACTTAAAAATAATACTTGTTGGGGCTGGAGAGATGGCTCAATGGTTAAGGGCACTGACTGCTCTTCCAGAGGTCCTGAGCTCAATTCCCAGCAACCACATGGTGGCTCACAGCCATCTGTAATGGGATCTGATGCCTTCTTCTGGTGTGTCTGAAGACAGTGACAGTGTCCTCACATACATTAAATAAATAAAAATTTAAAAAAATAATACTTATTTTCTTCTAGTTGTAAAACAACTACCTTTCTAGATAAATACATTCTCAAATGAATACAACTACTTCTTGCAAACTCTTTAACCTGTTCTATTTCATGTTTGACGGTGTCTCTTGTAGCCCACAGGAGCCCCACCTCACTTCGTAGGCAAGGATAACTTATAATTTTTGGTTGTCTTGGCCCTATCTCTGGAGTACTGGGATTATCGGCGTGTATCACCACTCCCTGTTGAAGCCAAGCTGGGAGATGAACTCAGGACTTTGTGCAGGAAAGCATCCTGCCACGTGGGGCGAATACTCAGCTACCACTCTTTAAGCTTCTGGCGTGTTGATGGCTGGTTCTATTTTTATATGCATTACAGACATCAAGGAGAACTATGTTTGCTGAAACTAGCAGTAACAAAAAAGAAAAAAAAGCCCGAGGATAAATAAGGAAACAGAAATCCTATTCTGAGGTTCTTTAATCACCAGCTAGCTTAAGCACTTCCGGGATACATTCCCCGATGAATTAGAAAGAGATAGGCCCATATCATTTCTTCTACAAAGAGAAGGGTCTTTCATAGCAACTATCTATAGTCTATAGGTAAGTACCCAAACATGGCCTCTTCTAGATTTCTTCCTAGGATTATTAAACCTGCAATACTCAGCCACCAGTATTTCCACATTGGTGTTCAATTTGAAACTGGTGCATCATTTTGGTTTCCTCTCTCACGGTGTTTTGCTCTGAGTCTGAATGCAGTGTATATTACATGGTAAGCGCTGCGTGTCTGAAGATCATCTCTCTGTGTCAATTTCGTATGTGTGTGTGTGCATGTTTTTGTTTGTGAGTCAGGTGTAATGCCCAGTTCCTGCGGCTCACGTTCGTAGAGCATAATTACTCCACACAGAAGCGGCACAGAGACTTGTGCGCTAGGTCAAAGGGCACTTCATGAGAATGGAATTCAGACCTGGGTTTGGAGGTACCTACGAGAGTTGGGTGTTGGTAATTTTGAGTTTCTTGTGCTTTACAACTGTGGGTCATTACAGGCTGCTAAAGTAAGAGTATATATATGTATATATGTGTTTATATATATATATATATATACATAAATACACATATGTATGTATCATATATGTGTGTATATATATACATGCACACACATGCACACACACACATATATATATGTATATATATATATATATATATATATATATATATATATATACACATACAAGTTCTCCCTCCCCACTCTGTATTCAGTGTAGGGCACATATGTAGATATTACTTTTCAGAGTTGGTTCTCTCCTTCTACCACTTGGATCCTGGGGATTGGAACTTAGGCCAGGAGGTTTGGCATTGGGTGGGCACCTTTACTTGCTGAGCCATCTCACTGGCACACTCAATTTCTTTTTAAGAAGTACATTTTTCAACTGACTGCTTTAACAAGGAGGTCTGTAAGTAAGATGGCCATATCGTTTAACGTCCACTTTGGAACAAGTGAGATGTCCCCAAAATAAACAGGGCCAGTCTATTTATAAAAGGAGCGTTGCCCAGGCCTTTAATGAGGTGAGGTAGGAGAGATGATTTGGTAGAGTCTTCCCTCAGGAGGAAAATGTCCAAAGCCCTACACATTTCCGGTACAAGATATGCCAAGGGGTAATTTTAAACACTTTACAGGGGTGTGGACATCCTCTAATTAAAAATCTAAACTGGATAGTTCAGTGGTGGACCAGTTGCTCACTGTGCTTAAGGCCTAGGGTTCAGCATTTTGGCATCTCCCCTTCCTCTTTCTTAATAAAAGCCTGTGTGCTAACGACCAGGCTTCTGGATACTGCTGTCTGCTGTCACTTTAGAAGTGAACAAACCTAGGAAGTACTCTCAAAATGTGTCTGTCTCTCCAGCCTTTGAGAGCATGATCTTTGGGTGAAGCCATGTTTGAGAGACAGTTAATGGATCCTTATATCCCTGATTGGTCTGTGGGGTCCGGTCAGTCCATGCTTTTAAAGAACTTCGGGCGGGATGCAAGAAGAAGGCTCACTTTAAACCTGACAAGAAAACCACCAGCCAGAGATTTCTGTGGCAAGCCTTCTCTAAGGCTCCACCCCGCCCACCAGTTGAGGCCCCGCCCACTAGCCAACATAAACACACCCACTCGGCTCCGGTCCAGCCTACCCAGGCGGGTTCTCTTAGTTCAGGCCCCGCCTACCACAGACCCCACCTACCCAGACCCACTCTTCCTATTTAGGCCCCGCCCACCACACAGCCAGCCCCCGCCCACTCCCCGCCCTCGCTTAAGCCCCGTGGTAGCAGAGAGTCTGTTCAGAGTCTCGGGTCTCCGTGCGGTTTTAAAGACAGAGCGGCTCCTAGTGCGCTTGCGCGGCGTCGTGGGCCGGTTTCCCCTGCAGCTCGGACTTGGTACGGCCGAGCGGTTGGTGCAGTCTGCAGCTGCAGCCCTGGGGCGCGCTTTTCAAATTGGCCGTGCCTTGCACCGAAATGGAGGGGCAGCTGCTGAGGGGTCTCGCCGCGCAGCAGGTGAGCGAGGCAGGGGGCTGGAGAGCTGCAACCTGGGTCGAGACCAAGAGCCGGGCGAGCTCCGAGGCTTGCACGCCTGAAGGGTGCACCTAAGGAGGAGAGCGAGGCCCGGGGCTGCAGGAGGACGCCGGGGCCCATCCCACCTGCCGGTCTTCCCAGGCTTGCAGAGGAGGTGATGCCTCGGGAGCCGGTGCTCGGGTTGCTCCGCGGCCCGCGCAGCTGAGCGTGTAATGCAAGGTGCTACTTATAACAATGTGAGCGAGCATCAAAATGTGGGGAGCCGCGGGGTGAACGCTCAAACGGCATGTTCTTAGCTTTTCAGGAAGGTGAAAGTTTAAACGTGGATTCTTGCACAAATACTAGGAAAAAAGGAAGACAAATCCAGTGTTTGTTTGTTTGTTTGTTTTTTAGCTATCTAAAATATGTTCAAAGTCTTTTACATTAAGTATAGTGGAGAATATTTCTTGGGAACCCCAGTCAAGTGTTAAAAGTATACTTCCTGTTCATTATTTTAGTATTTTAATTAAAAGAAACCCCTTATGCCTTTGTAGCTACATCTTCATTTCCATTTTAATTTTCACCTCTTACCGGCTCCTGAAGTATAGTAGTTTGAACCATATACTCTTGCCAGATTTGTGGGCTGAGACGAAGACTGCAGGTTCATAGAATTTCTTTAGTAGATACAAGCATTGTTAGGAAGTCCTCTGCAATTCTCTGGAAAGTTGAGCCAGGCTTTGCTTGAGTTATTGTGCAAACCATATTAGTAGTCACAGGACGTGTTTGCTACAAACATACACAAAACTTTCAACTTTCCTGTGAAATACTTCTTATTTTTGTTATGTATCCTAGGTGTCCTATTTGCCTTTGTCAAAGGGTAACCTTGAACTTCTGAAGCTCCTCTTGCCTCCACTTTCCTACTGTGGACTTTATAGGACTGCCCCACCAAGCCTGACTTATGTGGAGTGGGGCTGGGTTCTAACCCAGTGCCTTGTGCATTCCAGACAAGCCCTCAATCAGCCGAGCCACACCCCACTCCAATGTTGATGGTTAACACAGCCTCTATTTCTACCGAACTGAATGGAGATCTGTTGAGTTTCTTTGTTGTTGTTGTTTTGTTTGCTTGTTTATTTGTTTTCGAGACAGGGTTTCTCTGTGTAGCCCTGGTTGTCCTGGAACTCACTCTGTAGACCAGGCTGGCCTCGAACTCAGAAATCCTCCCGCCTCTGCCTCCCGAGTGCTGGGATTAAAGGAGTGCGCCACCACTGCCCGGCATCTGTTGAGTTTCTTATGGGGATTGTGTGAGTGCTGATGTGGCCATCCAAGTATGCTTATTAGTGTGTGCGACAGTGACATTCGAGAATGGTAAGAAGAGAAAACAGGATAACAGAGCTGAGTATATGGAAGGGAAATGTGTGTGTGTGTCTGTGTGTATACATATATGTGTGTGTGTGTGTGTGTGTGTGTACATATATATGTGTGTGTATGAATGATACATATAATTTCAGTATATATAGCAAATATATGAAGGCTTATTTATGTAAATATGACAAGATAGTAATTTCTAATCCTAATATCAAAACATAGAATTGGCTTTTGTTTGGGTCTTGAAGAGAAGCAACAAAATGGTAATAGGTTTAAAATTCACAGGAATCCTGAGTCAGGAGGAAGATTTTATACTTGACTAACAAACACTGTGTTCTTATTTTATGTGTCCCCTGCCCCTAATTGAAATCTGTGATCTAACAGGATGAGGTTAGAGGTTTAGTCGTTCGCGCTCGGCTCCAGCCTCAGTGGTGTTTCGACTCCTCACGCGCTGCATATTGGTCTGGGGGTTGCAGTCAAATCCCATTCTGCTGTGTAATTCTCAGTGACCCACGTGTAGTTCTGAGTCTAGTTTCCATGGCTGCAGAACAGCTGATGTGCCCATCTTGGATGGCTGTCAGGTTTGGTAGCCTCTCTCTGGCAGGAGCACAGGCTTGAGCGATGACTGCTTTTATTACATCCCTTTGCCCTACTCCTCTGAGCACCTAACCCTAACCGTTCTTCCTGGTAAAGTCTAGGCTCCTAAGGAAAAAAGCGCAAGTGGAAGTGCAGTTTGAGAAGAAACAATTCGTCCTTGTAAAGTGTTCTCAGGACACGAATTACGTTTCTCTGCACTTCAGTTCCCTAGAATGGTTAGTGTTAATTTTTTTTTTCTGTACATAAGCAGTTCTTCAGTTCATGGGATGTTGGTTTAAGAAACAGAGATTAGAACTGGTGAGATAGCTCCTGAGGTAAACACGCTTGCTTCACATGTTGGGGACCTGAGCTGGAGAGAGGGGACACGCCCCAAAGTTGCTGTCTGACTACTACATAAATACCATGGTATAGCAACTATCTGTGTGCATACACACACGCACACACACATACACACACACCCTGTACTTGTGTACACACACCTTATACATACACACAGGCACACAATAATAATAACAACAGTAATCATTTAATTAAATATTCTAGAAGCAAAAATACTATATATAAACAGCCTTTCATTTTCTTCACCTACCCTTTGGTCTCTTTACCAACGTGTCATAGTTATAATTGCTAGGTGAGTAGTAGTTTTGGTCAGAATTACTTATGGATGATTTCTGTCTTGTTTTACCAAGCCCCCATCCCTGCTTGCAATTTTAAAAGTCACTTCTCAAGATGGGCATTAAGGCCCATTCTCTGCCTTTTTGTGCAGTCTGGCTCTTAAAACCGTCCAAATGTCTCTCTTCCATAACCTAGATTGCCAGCTTTGTAAGTTTTACCTTTCTGTGGCATTTGAGATCAAATTCACTCCCCGGCGTCTTTTAGAGTAGCCTTGCACTGCTGAACTATATACCAAGCTCCCAGCTCTAAAGCCTCTTCTGTGTGCAGATACACTCCTGTGCAGATACACTCCTGTGCAGATACACTCCTGTGCAGATACACTCCTGTGCAGATACACTCCCGTGCAGATACACTCCCGTGCAGATACACTCCCGTGCAGATACACTCCTGTGCAGATACACTCCTGTGCAGATACACTCCTGTGCAGATACACTCCTGTGCAGATACACTCCTGTGCAGAGTTATGCTCTCTGGGCACGTACATAGGGAGTTCAGAGGTCAGCCTTGTTTATTCCTTAATTGTTTTCCACTTTTTTTTTTTTTTTTTTTTTTTTTTTTTGAGACAAGGTCTTGCTGTGTAGCCCCTGGCTGGCCTGGAACTCAGGAACTAGAGGAGGCTGGCATAGAGTTACAGAGATCTTCCTGCCTCTGCCACCCCTGTGCTGAGATTGAAGGTGTGTGCCACTGTGCCTGGATGTGTGTATGTGTGTGTGTGTGTGTGTGTGAAAGACAGACAGACAGACAGACAGACAGACAGACAGACTGTATTTCTTATTGAACTTTTCATATTTGCTATACTGACTGCTAGTACGCCCCAGGATCTGTCTGCCTTCACCTCCCCAGACCTGAGGTTATAGCCCAGACACCATGGTGCCTGGCTTTTCTGTGCTTGAACTCGAGTTACCATGCTTGCACGGTGAGCACTGTGTCCGTTCACTGGGGCATCGAGCATCCCCCCAGCTCCCCATTTCTACTCTTACTTATCTTAAATATTAATTTTTATTTAGGTATTTATATGGGGGGGTGTGCGCGTGTGAGTGTGGGGTACCTGGAAGGCCAGGAGAAGGCATTGGGTCCCCTGGAGCTGGAGTCATAGTTGTTTGTGAGCTGCATGTAGTGGGTTCTGGGAACTGAACTCATATCCTCTGGAAAAACAGCAAGTATTCCCGTGGAGCTGTCTGTCCAGCCCCTATCTCCTACTTTTAAAGGCTCCAACTATTCTGTTGTTAGCTTTGTTCTGTCCATTACACTTAGCTCTTAACTTTAACTACTTAACCATACCAGGACAGTGACACAGGTTTCTGTTTGACCTGATGGAACCCCGAGAAAGGAGATTGGTAATCCACTCACTCTGGGGACTCATTCTCCAATGGTGCAGCAGGGTGCATGTGGGGCAGCTTTTCTTATTGGCCGCAGTCACCCTTAACTCTGCCTGACTGTGCTCTGTGGGCTGGGGGCTGTAACTGTAATGATCTTAGCTCTTCAGTCCTCTCGGAGGCCAGTCAATGTGACTGCATGCCCTCCTTTCAAGATCCTTATTCACACTGGATGGCCAGAGACAGCAATTTCTCCCCAGCAGTACCACGCACACCTACTAAGGTACCACGCACACCTACTAAGTAAAGAATAATTCTTTTGCTCTTTAAACAGTTCCTTGGCTAAGGCTGCTTAGTGTCGCTGGTCAGAGGTTTTCTTCCCCCCGGGCAGGGTGGAGGCGTGCCAGCAGGTTGTGTGGTCAGCATAAGCTTTCGGCAGCGGTGGACACTGTTAACTGAGTGTATTCAAAGACGGTGCAGATGTAGCGCTTAGTGGACAGTTCACCCTGAAGCCTCAGCCCTCTCTCACTTGCTCCACCAGCTTTGACAAAGGAGTCAGGGCCCTAGTCTGTAGGGCATCTACGCTGAAGTGGTTAAGAGGCCACAGTCTTTTAAGTTTCTCAACTCTGCCATTGTGGCTAGAAAGCAGCCAGAGCCAGTATGAGCTAGCCGTGATTCAATTCGACTTTCTTTTATGAGCTGGCGTGATCCAGGACAACTTTATTTACAAAACCAGACATGGACCAGACCACAGTTCACTAACTCTCGCAGTAAAGGATGGAATTCTAGAAATAACCTTTGCGTATGACTTATTTCCTTAGTGGACCTTAACTTAATCTCATGCGTACGCTTTTGTTTGTTTTGTTTTAAGACTTTGAGGTTCTTGTCCCTACTGTTTCCCAATCCTCTGTAATCGCCCAAGTCTTTTTCAGCTGGGGAAGAAAATGCTTTTCCCAGATAGATGGAAGTCCAGAAGCCCAGGCTAATGTGTAGTGTGGCTGTGGCCCCCTGCTGGTTACTTCATGTTATTGCAACCTTAAATCTTATCTTTGGATTTCACTGTCCACAATCGCAGTCCACCTGCTATTTAAAACACTAGAGCAGTGGTTCTCAACCTTCCTAACGCTGTGACCCTTTAATACAGTGCCTCACGTTGGGATGATTCCCCCCAAAATAAATAATTTTGTTTTGTACCGTAAAATAATTTTGTTGCTACTTCAGAACTGTCATTTAGCTGCCATTGTGAATTAGTACAAAAAAAATGAACAAAATGTCTGATATGTGACCCCCAAATAGGTCTTGACCCACAGGTTGAGAAACACCACATTAGAAGCCCAGCTTTGTGGTTTTTTAAAAATGCTCTGCCCTGTCTCCAAAGACCTAATTGGATGGGTAAGGAACTTTAATAAGGTTCTTTCTGCGTGCCTCAGTTGGTTCTCAGATGTAGCCAGCTTTTCAGAACCTCTGTGCCAGCTCAATCAGCTGTCTAGTTGCTTCGTTGAAAAGGCAAAGCTGAACTCCAAGGCACCAGATGGCATTTATTTATATTTGCGCTGTGGGGTAAAGCGGCTTGTCCCAGCTTGTCCCAGCTTCCAGTTGCTCCCGGTGTGCACTTAACAGCGCTAACCAGCCTGCTGCCGTCTATCACTATAGACTTAGAACTAATTGCTGATGACATGAAAGGAGAAATGACTTTGGGGCTTGCAAGACATCCATAGATGAAGTCAGAGTTGGTGGAAGGCAGTCATGGTCAAAGAAAGGAGTCCAGCAAGGGACAGCATTGGTAGAGTGCCCCAGCTTGAGTCAGCACATACTACATGACAAGATTAGCCTGTGACGATTCCATGTTGTGGTAACAGAAGGTAATTAAACAGATCTGGTCTCTCGTGTGAGTAGCTCAGCCGATTAGGCTTGGAGAGTCAAGTCAAACCATCCAACAGCTTGCTTTCGGGGTAACCATCATAGACTCTCGGAACCGACTTCTTCTCTTCCTTTTGAAAAGATTGTCCTTTTAATCCTTGACACTTATTAGATCCTATCCACATTTTAAAATTGAATTTCGGTTCAAAGAGAAAGTAATAGTTTTTGGTCGTTTTTTTTTTTTTTTTTAAACCACTGAAGCCAGAATTGTCACTTAGAAATAGACGCACGTGGGTTCTGTGCCCGTTCATAAAGAGGGCCTCTGTGGCTTCTAAGTTGTACAAAGTTTCTGGGAGTGGACAGAGGACTTTGCATCTTGTTTGTGGACTTTGAATGGTATAAATGAGACTTGTATATTGAGTGGGGCCATCACTCGGTCATTAAACAGAAAAAGACCAAGACCCAGAACTAAGCTACCGAGAAATTTCTTGGTGACTCCAAAATAAACATGGCCAGAGATGAGTCTCTGTTCCTGCAGCTGAGGCCTCTGGTGATTTCCAGGCACGGAGCTTCCAGCCTTGGCTCCTGTGTTATGTTTCCGTTGCTCACTGTGAGGAGCAGCCCAGTCCTCTCCACTGCTAATCAGCTGTCTGCTCTTCCTGAAAGATTTTTTTTTTTCACCCTTGGTGAATTTCGTGTCCCTCAGGCATATCGGAGCCACCTATGGCTCTCATGATCTGTGCATGTGTGTAGTACGCTGCTTACGGTTGTTAAGGTGGTGGCAGTGGGGGTCAGGGGGAGGTTATATGCACATGTGTAGAAAGAGAAGGTCCTGGGTCCCCTGGAACTGATGTTCCAGGCAATTTTGAACTGCTGGATGTACACGCTGGGGCCCTAACCCTGGTCCCCTGGGTGAGCATCGAGTATTCTGTTCTTAGTTGCTGAGCCATCATTCTTATTCACCCGCTGCTTATTCTGTATGTCTTAAGGCTGTGTAACAAATGACCAGCAAATCCCCTCCTCACCCCGAGTTCTGGAGGCCAGAAGTCAGTGTGTTAACAGTACCCCACCCCCACCTCCTCAGGCCCTCAGGGCCACCCCCTCTACCTCTCCTTCAGGCTCTGGCTACTGGGATCAACCTGCTGTGTTCCATCTCTGTTTTTGCATGGCCTCTTCCTGTATCTGTTGTAATAGGGTGCGCTCTCTCTGTCTCTCTGTCTCTCTGTGTGTCTCCCTGTGTGTGTGTGTGTGTGTGTGTGTGTGTCTTCATATGACCAGTCCTATGTGTGACTCCTCTTGTAGCCCCTTTGCATCTACATCTATATGTGGCCTCTCTGTATGTGTCCGTTATCTTTATGTGGTCTCTGTGTGTCTGTGTCTCTTTGTGGCCTTATTAAGATTTGAGACCCATTCTACTCTAGTGTGACCCCATTGTAATTAATAACACGTGGGAAATTCTGTAACCAAATAAGGGCCCGCTCAAGGGTTCTGGGCAGACGTGGATTTTGAGAGCTCTGTTAAGCTAAGGGAGGTTATGGTAGCGAGATGTTTTTCTCATCTTTGTTTCTTTTCCTTTTGCCAGTAAATTGGAAAGAATTCCTCATAATGCAAGAAACTTGAGAATCTTGCAAATAATAGCTTTGGAAAATGGCTGTATTTGTTTCACTCTGGGAAACTTGGTTTCATTCTCAGAATGGTGTAAAAAAATCCAAACGATTTCTACTACATTTCCCGCCGCCTGTCTTAAATGTAGTTCTAGATTCTTGCAACCTCTTATGGAGGATTCTCTATTCCAGGACTGCAGCCTCCGAGAGAAAATAGACTTAGAAATCCGCATGCGGGAAGGAATCTGGAAGCTGCTCTCGCTGAGTACAAAAAAGGACCAGGTTTTGCATGCAGTTAAGAACCTCATGGTGTGCAGTGCTCGCATCCAGGCATACACGGCGGAGTTGCAGAAGTCAAAGGAAGAGATTGCAAATCAACCCGGAGCAGGGTTAGTGCTGTGTCTTACCTTCGCTTTAGCATACTTTAGCATACTTTGGTATTTGAATAGAAGACATGATATCATTTAAGTGTAAGTAAAAAAACAAATGAACAAACAAAATGTCAGAACACCAAACTGTTTAAAGGCCAACATGGAAGTGCCAGCTGACGTCACAGTTGTGTGGACAGCAGGGTTCAAAGCGGAACTCTCTTCCATTGAACTGGTTAAGGTGGGAAGCTCTTTCACTGGAAAGTGAAAGTGTGTTAGGAGAAAAGGATGGGGGGGGGGGGCTATTCAAGAAGAAAGGACAGAGGCCGAGAGTGGAGTCCACGGAGAAGTGTCTCTGAGAAATTAATTGCTGGTGCTGGAGAGGCGGCTCAGTGGTTAAGGCTGCTCTTGCAGAGGATCCGGGTTTAGTTTGTAGCACTTCTATGGCGGCTCATAACCATCAGTAACTCCAGTACTGGGGGATCTTCTGCCCTCCTCTCTGTCTTCCTTTGGGCTCCTGGCATGCACACGGAGCACCTGCATACACACACACACAAAGCACCCATACATGGAAAATTAAGATAACTCTTTTTTAAAAAATTAATTGCTTAGAAACGGACAAAATCAGTCCCTTATAGATGTGCTATTTGTACTAAGAATAACAGCAGCTTAAGTAAATCGAATTGAGTGGGCCACAGATGACAAACATTTAAATGGAAGGGAACTTAAAATAGACCAGCACAGCCCTTCCTATGGTGAGCCAGTTCTAGAGAAGGGAGTGGTGCTCTCAGAAGGGTTGCCAGCTAGTCCCAGTTAGGGCTTGCTGCTGAGTTTCTGGTCCTGTGGTCCCTGTCACTCCACATCACCCTTGTGGGATAGATGGAGCATTTGTGTGTCACATTGTATCCCATTTCACAGGCAGTGCCAAGCCCCACCTGGGCCTTGGGTGAATGGATCCGGAGGCTTGACTTCAGTATATCTTAGTATAGCCTCTGTCTCTCTGGTTTGTTTGTAGTTCTGGTACAAGGGGAAAAGTTTCTCTATGTACTTTATTGGTCATTGGATGGGGCACTGTGTCCCTCTATGAAATTCTGTACAAGTAAGGTACAGGCATGTCAGAGAAGGTTTCTGTAAACATAAAACAGGAATAGGGTTGTGATACAGCAGATCTAGATGCAAAGTGGCCAGTTTGTCAGCGGCCTTACCTTACTGTAAATGCCCACCCTTATGCTTAGTCCTTGTGTTACAGGTACATTGTGGGTGTGGGTGTGAGGGGATGATAAGGTAACACCTCTATGTGGGCATTATGCACACATACACACACACACATATATATATATATATATATATATATATATATATATATATACACACATATACACATATGCATATGCATATACATATATACACATATACATATATATACATAACACACATATATATACATATACACATAAAAACACACATACACACATGCATACACATATACATATATACACATGTACATATATATACATATATATAGCACACATATATACGTATACACATAAAAATACATATACACATACACAAATATACATACATACCTATATATACATATACACATGCATATATACATAACACACACATATATACATATATACACATATACATAAAAATATACATATACATACATATACATATATACAAACATACACATGTATACACACATATACATGCACATATATATACACATGCACATGTACATATATGCATACACACATATACCTACATATACACATATACCTACATATACACATACACCTACATATACACATACACATACATATATATACATATACACACATATATACATGCATACACATATATACACATATGCATACATATATACATACATATACATATACACATACATATATACATATGTCTAATGGAATGTTTTAGTACTCAACAAATCTATTTTTTTGTGTTCTGTGTCCTGTCATTACTAATAAAATTATCCCAGTAACCCCATGTAGGAAGACATTTGGAGGCTGATGTTCCTAAGCTGGGCCATAGGTCAGGTGAGGATATGATATGTATGAGTCAGGAGCTATGCCAAAGTTGAATACTGACAGCTTGTTGCACAGCAGAATATTTGTTTGAGACAAAGCTTGTGCATCTAGAATGGTAAAGTTTGGTTTATAATGCCCAGCTTTTATGAGGATTTTTTTGATAGTGAGGGATCACATAAATGGCAAAACTTGAGGTCCCTTGATTTAAGGGACCAGGCGTTCACTATTATGCTATTCCTCTAGTAGCCTTCTGGGACCCATATCTACTCCTTTTTTACTGCTTCTTCAGCATTTATAATGAATTGTGAGTTCAGCGTTTTGTGAGCTTGGCACCTTAGCTTTTCTGGAGTGATGACTTACAGTGATATCAAGGAAGTCTCACCCATATTAGATTTAGCCAAGATAGGGTGGGGGGATCAGAGACTCTAAGCTGAAAATGCACACGAGTTTCTGTTTTATTTTTTCCCTCACAAATGAAACTATCTTCTGTGCATATACATAAGTATATGCTCATAAGTCTATATGAAAGTTTACAGCCTTTTCCTGGGGTTTAAAATGATTCCTGACTCTTCTGTGTGACCCATCTGTTTACAGCCAGCCTCCCTTTGCATCTGCAGGTAGAGCCTGAAGCTGCTGACCAAATATAACGGGAATTACAGTACTTGCTTCTTCCCGGGTAAACATCCTTGTGGGCTAGGGAGGGTCCTCCCATAGGGTCTCTAGCTCCTTAAGAAAAGTGACACGGGCTCTACCATCTGACATATGTCAGGTTCAGCAAGCACCTGTTACTTGCATAAGCTTCGTGAGCACTCTGCTTAGATGTCCCTGTTTGAAGAACACCAGGGTGACAATGTGCCATCTCACAGCAACCTAAGAATCTGTAGCAAATGTGTTATCCTTGGGTAACCAGAATTCTGTTCCTTTGTTTAGTCTTTGAGGGAGATAAAAATGCTTTAATGTATATTTACACATACATGTCAGTTAAAATACACATATATGTATATAGTACTGTCGATTAAAATGCCCTTTAAATGAAGACATCAGTCTAACTCTTCTAAACTTTTACAATAAAATGCCAAAAAATTATTATAGACTATTTACTTTAGGCGAGTGGTTCTCAACCTTCCTAACACTGTGACCCTTTAATACAGTTCCTCATGTTGGGGTCTCAATACAGTTCCTCATGTTGTGGAGACCCCAACCATAAAATGATTCTTGTCACTACTTCATAACTGTCATTTTGCTACTGTTACAGATAAAAAAGTAAATACCCTCTGTTTCCCAGTGGTCATTTGGGGTGGGTCGCGACCCACAGGTTGAGAACCACTGGCCTTTTCAGTGCAGCATCAAATCAGTGTGCATCGGTGCGGCCAGCTGAGGAGCCTCTGACGGAAACTGGCTCTTGTGAACTGTCCCATCAGGTGAGGGGAGGGACGAAACTGCTCCCCCCCAAAAAAACAAATTGCAAAGGGAAGCTTAGAGTGAAGGATTGCGGTGAAGAGGATAGAGAAAGAGATGCTCTTGGTTGACAGCCCATGCGGGGGTTTGTTAGTAGAAGGTCTAGACCGAGAGCTAAGGTGTGGGGTTGACCACGGGGCGTTGTGCTGCCTGCCTTCATTAAACATCTGGAAACCAGGACTGTTAAGGCTGGTCACATAGTGCTCACAGAGCTAGGCCAGGGACCCGGGGGACTTCAAAGGCTTTGAATACATCCATCCCCGAACCTCCATGCCAGTTTTCGCCTGAAACCACCTTTGCTTCTTTCTGCCCCGCCAGGCTGTCAAGTGATGACAACGTTTAATGTGTAACTTTTTAAGTTTACCTCCCTAAACCATTTTATGTTCAGCACAAAGAAGCCACGGTAATGCTGTGTTGGGGGAGATTGTATAGAAGCAGAGGATTATTATGAGCAAAGTAATGGGAATTATAAAAACACATTTTAAAAACCACATTTTTAAAAACAGTGGTTATGAACAGGGAGGCACAGAAGCAGCAGTGATCTAGAAGCTAATAATGAAAGTTTCTCTTGTGTTTGATTGTAAAGAGAGGAACCCTGGGTATAAACCTGGCTGGCCTACATCCTGCTGTGTAGACCAGGCTGGTCCTGAACTCATGGCATCCCGTCTGCCTCTTGCCTCCCTGGTGCTGAGATTACAGGCATGTGCCACCATGCACGAAGTCACTTTTTAAAAAGATGGACTTTATTTTTTTAATTATGTATAGGTTCGTGTATGGGTGCCCTTGGCAACCACAAAAGGGGTACCAGATCTCCTGGAGCTGAAACTACAGGCTGTTATGAGCCTCCTCACCCATAGTGGCAGGTGCTGGGAACATGGCTCCAGTCCTCTGCAAGAATAGCACTTGCTCCCCACTGAGCCATCTCCCTAGCCCCTGAAATGATTAGAGAAAGAAGGGTGTTACAGCATATTCAATCATACTGTGAATCCTGAGAGCGTGTTTACTGGAAAAAACCTGTTTCTTTGTTGCCATGTGGCTCAGCCTTGGCACATTCTTTTAATCCCTCCAGCTGGAGTACAGACATGCCCTTAGCACATACCTTTAATCCCAAACAATGAAGGTAAAGTTAGTTTGTAGACAGAAACATGATGAATCAGAGAAAGATTTGACAGAACGGATATGCCCAACTCTCATGAGAACAGAGAGGAAAGGGAAGCTATTTAGGAGAGCCGGGTAGACAAGAGAGATGGTTTTACCAGGGCCATTGAACAGAGTCAGGTTGGTGAGAGAGAGTAATCTAGACACAGGTGAAGACAGAACAAGCCAGAGAGTGAGAAGGAGCCAGAAGAATAGAACAGGTTGCTCGAGTTAGTTTGGGGTCAAGCAGAGCAGTTCAGGAGAAGCCAAGAGAAGCCAGACTGAGTCAGTCAGCTTGGAGAGGCGTTTCAGCCAGGACGGCTGACCAGCCAGCCAGAGCTCAGAGAAAGCTGGAAAGGGTGAGCTACTGCAGCGGTAAGTCTCAGAGGCTGAAAACATTCTAGGCCTAGATAAGATTGTACGGATGCTAGAAGCTTCCTGGACTAGGCTTCGGTTAGCAGACGGAAGCAGTAAACCTTGCCTTTGAAAGCCAGGGCTCCAGGACACCTCCGCCGTGCACATCAGCTTTAACGCCTGTCTGCTGGACAAGTTGGGCTTTTATGCCATGCTCGGAAGAACTGGCGGCAGAAACTAGTCACTCTGGTAGTTACAGGAGGAGGAAGCTCCGCCCTGTTCCCGTAACTTCTGAGTTACAGCGGAGATTAAGGCTCACTTCATGAGCAGCTCGCCTCTGCTTCTCCCTGTTACTCTCTCTGGTGTTCAGAGGTTTTCACTACTACTGTTGCTCGCGTTGTTCCTGCTGTCTTTTTTAAAGATA
Source organism: Mus minutoides (assembly GCA_902729485.2). Lineage (NCBI taxonomy): Eukaryota > Metazoa > Chordata > Mammalia > Rodentia > Muridae > Mus > Mus minutoides. Next base: position 3,541 of record LR751576.1, on the reverse strand, counting down.
CACTTGTTTCTCAGGCACTCTTTCATTGATAAACATCCGTGCGTGCTCCCTTAGTCGGCCGCTAATCTCTTGGCACGTGAGCCTATCCACGGCCTTCTCTCTGTGCCTATGAACACACATTGTTCCACGGAGCCATGTGAACATGAGTTACAAACAGGACAGGTGCATCTTGGTGGCTTGGCGGTCATCTGTCTCTTAAGAATGTTCTTCTGTGTAGTCAATATATGACGACATGCAGAATGTTACTAATTTCATAATTTTCTATATCCACTCCTTATCTAATTGCTCACAGATCTCTCATAGTTTTGGGTTTTTGATTTGTTTGTTTATTTGTTTTTTTTGAGACAAGGTTTCTCCGTGTAGCCCCAGCTATCGTTCTCTCTGTAGACCAAGCCAGCTTGGAACTCACAGAGATCCGCCTGCCTTTGCCTCCCTACTGCTGGGATTAAAGGGGTGCTTCACCCCTACTCAGCTGTAGTTTTTTTTTAAACACTAGAATTTGATTAATAGAGTTTCATGTAGTGTGTCTGGTTATGTCCCTTTGGCTTCTTATAATGAACCATTTCTAAAATTCCGTTGTCATTAATGCTTTGAAGAGTCTAGACATTTAAAGTCCTTTAAATATTCTACGGTCTCCACCGGTTTGGTAGTTTCCTTGAGTTTTTCTCCAGCCTTCTCCATAGTCTCTGTTTCTCACTGTAGCTGGAAGTCGGATGTAGAGTCCTATGGAATTGAACCTGTGGCCTTGCCCACAGTAGGCACATTCCCTCCCTCTGTCGGATTGAACCCTTCATACTTGGACTTGGGATTTTCCTACATTAACCACCACTCTCCACTGCCAAGAAAAGGGAACTTCTCCCATAAGGTTTGAGAGGGCACTGATTTAGCACAGAGGGATGTGGAGTCAGGGGCCATTTGACACTATCTATCCATTTAGCAAGACAGAAGTAGTTTTGTAGCTGGCATCCATGAGCTTCTGAATAGTGGGTTCTTGTACAGACTTACAGTGCCAGGCATGCCTCTCCTCTTGGGGAGCAGGCATTAAATGGAGCAGAAAGTAGTTGGTTACCCCCATAACCACCTTCATCCCCATAACACCCATGCTGCTCTGGACCCCGTGGGTTTATATTCCTCCCCTAGACATTGTTATAGCTCATTGGGTTCACAGCCGGCTAAGACCTGTTTCTTTTACTTTCAGAAATTTTTCAGCTTAGAAAAAGAACTGTTAATTTTATCTAATTTTTATCTAATTATTATTATTACTTTTATCTAAGAGCTCTTGCCACATACACAGACCCTAGCTAGTCTTCTGTGACTGTCCTGTCTGATCTCTTGGCCCTCCGTCCGCCATGTTCATTTGATACTTTCTCTTCTCGCCAGCTGCATCCTCAGTTTGCCCTTTAACGTTGATTTGAGAACCGAGTTACCCCTCCTAGCTCTGGTCCTCATCCTTCCTTCTCACTGGGCATCTGCCTGTGGTTCATCCTTCCATCTGTAGGTTTGCGTTTTAGATCCGTGCAGTCACATCTACATCCCTGGTCTCGTGTGTGAGAGCCTGTTTCAGGGCGCATGCGTCATGCTGGAGTATTGCGTTGGAGTCTTGTTATTTTCTCGTTTATGAAGGTGTGGCTACCAGAATGTTTTTATCAGCTGATTCTCTACTCCAGAGTGGCTTTGTATGGATATGAGGGTCTCTTTTTTTGGATTTTAGTATTGTTCATCGTGATTTAGTGACATTTTCCTGGACTAAGACGTGGCGGTGTAAGTGGGCCGTTGCTGGAAGAGTGCGATAGTGTTTTTGTTTTTAAAGCAGTGGACCATACTTTTAATAATGATGCTTTTTTGGGACATTGGTCAGTTGGTTTTCTGGTTCTTGGATATGATTCTTATTTCTTGGGGTTCTTAAGGTTAACTGACTTCTTTTTTATTTTCATGTGAAACTTCTCCCACGGAGTGCCTCTGTCCTCTACTACGGTATTTACAATTATTGAACCTAAGTGTTTTTCAACTGACCCCCCCCCACCCCGATCTAGTGCTGTGGTCTTGTCCAAGCTTTATGCACACTGGCTTCTCTCCCAGGCTAGCTTAACATTAGCTAATGGTCACCTCACTCTATGGGGTGAGGTCTCCAGGAGCTGGCTTCCTCGTCTTCCAAAGATTAGTGGCACTTAGGGCAGCCTCTCTGTTTTCTGGTTGTGGTGCTGGAGAAGACTACAGGAAGCCTTCCTTTTCTTGTTGATATGAATGAAGGCTTTGGTGGGAGAGAAAGTCTTAGATGAGGTGTCACGGGAACCGGGAGTTAGACCCTGATCACATTAGCAAGTGTAATTTCTCTCTAAACCTATGCACATCCCTGGAGCCAAAACATCAATGCTCACAACATGGTGCCTGTGTTCGACATCTTAAAGAATTCCACAGGCTCCTTAGAATTGTTACTTTATTCGGCAGCTGCATGAGCTAACTAGCTATGCCCCTTCTCCCACTGTGGATGCGGTCTGTCGGAAGAACAGCAGCTCACTAAGGGAAGTTGTCATTGATGGGTGAAGCCCAAAGCTTGAGTCTAGGTCTGCTACAAGCTCCATTCCAAGCCTGCGTGCTTCCCGCCCTCTCAACGCAGTTCCAGAAGCCCCGTGGCCACGAGGCGAGGTACTGGGTGGGGCACTCTCGCACAGCATCCTCCTCCACACTCAGGAACTTGCATATCAGCACCGCCTCGTATTCCCCACCCCAGTCGCTCAACTCTTCTCCACTCTTAGGTCTGAAATGTTTTATATGGTTTTGTAAAAAAAAATAAATAAATAACAATAATAATAATGCTAATTAGAGTCATTATAGGATTTAATTATGTGTGTCATTCAACATAATTGTGAGGTTTTTTTTTTTTAACAGTGCCGAGATAACATTGTAAGTTGGATGTGACTGCCGTCTTCACACTCCAGCCTGCTACTTTATCGCTTGTGGACTCTAAGTTAAAATAAGAAAGAGCCTAGCAGGGACGTAAAAATTCTGTACTTTAGTTCTATAACGAACAAAACGTGTATTTAAAGACGTTGCTGAATTCATTTCCTAAATTGTAGATGGTTTGGTGTCTGTGGAGGGAGGCTGACTATATCACACGTAGGATGTAATCTAGGATATCATGAAGCTATTACTATCAATAGGTTTAGTTCTACGTTATGAATTTTTGAGATTTAGTTTTCACCTATTTGCATAAAAGGTGGAGGGGTTTATAATCTGCTTTCAAATTATAGAATACCATTCAGAATCCTCTTACTGTTTCATTAAGAAAAAAGTAAAATATTGCTGCCATTATGCTATTTATTGTTACAGTGCACTAATTTTGGCACAGAAATGGCTGTTTAAAAATCCCCATATGGAACAATATAAAACAGGCCAATCTGTGTTTACTCAGAACATTTTCATACAGATCTTAGAGTAAGAGAGTGGCAGGCTGGCGCCCTCTGTTGATCATTTTCTGTACCTACAGGTTATTTCCTTAATTTTGTTATGTTTGTCTTTTAGGGAGGGGAGGGAAAGAGAG
>LR751580.1:59630-145561 GCA_902729485.2 Mus minutoides | reverse complement strand
CACACACACACACACACACACACACACACACACACACACAGTAATCACTGCTCTTTGTTCTCCTGCTATCAGCCTCTAAGAAATACTAATCTGCTTTCTGTTTATGTTTTTGTGTATTTTAAACTCAAATCTATGAAATCACATACAATGTGGTCTTTATGCCTGTATAGTTTCAGGTAGTATATTTTTAAGGTTGCCTGTTCTTTCTGCATTTGCTACTGAGTGTATGACTATCAAAAGGCAATATAAAGTTCAATATCACCTGTCATGGATTGCTGTCCAGGTATCCAGACCCAGGAATGGATTCCTTTTGGTACAGAGGACCTTAAACTCAGAGTGGCTGCTTACCCATATAAACAGTACTGCCTCTCCTGCCTGGCAAGTTGATCACACAATTTTGTCCAAAGTCTTTCATACTTAAAAATTATTTAAATAGCATGAAATTTTCATGTTTATGTCATTGTGGTCTATCTATTTAGCAATTCAATTCTTTCTATTTTTAACTCCTTTTTCACTAAATTTTGCTTGTTTTGTTGTTGTGTTTGGTCTTTGGTTTTAATTTTGTGGTTACTTTAGTTTCTGAGGACTATGTATTGAAATCTTTCACTTTGTATCATTCTTCTTCTATGTTTAACCATCTTGTTTTACTCATTTGAGAATATGTTAAACAGGAGACATGATCATCTTTTCTAAATGCATTGGCTATTGAATATTTGTGGAAGTTCTTCATTGGCTATTCCATAATCGTGAGACAGTTCTCTTTCTTGTGCCTATGACTCAGCTCGCACTTCTCCTTCAGTCATCGCATCTTATCAACTTTCTGGTAGAATTCCAAAGTCATACCTTTACATACCCTTTTTATTTTACTCTCTCCTGCTTTCCTAAGGCACATATAATTTGCATATGACATCAAGTTTTGTTTTTAATCTAATCTCGTTTGAAATTTTTGCTCTGTTTTTCCATTCCTGCTCATTATAATTAAAATTATTTTAAGATGTAAATCTTCAGGTTTGGTATTTACTTTGTATTTTTCAAAACTGCTTTTTACTCATCTTCTTTGCTTTTCTTCACTTTTTCTTGCCTTCCTCCCTCCCTTTTCTTTATTTGTTTATTTCCCGTATTCTTGCCAAACACAATATCACAGACCATGAAAATTTTTTTAAATGTATTTTGGCTTATGGATCTGAAATAGAAGATCAAGGGTCAACATCTAATGATGGTTTCTTTGGTGGCAAAGTCCCAGGACTATACAAGACACCACCCGGCAAGAGACAGGGAGTGCATTTGTCTTTGTCATCTGGCCACCAGTTCTCAGTGATGGGGTTTTATCCTGATAACCTTATATAACCCAAATTACTTTCCCAAAGCACCACCTCCAGGCAACCTAGTGCATTGCTTCCACTCTTTAGAGGGGACAACATTTTAAGACCTAAGCCATGGTGGGGGCGATGGGGATTCAAGTCACACCCAAGCCACAGCATTTGCCTTTATTTGAACTAGTCAATCATTTCTAATATTTCCTGTTAACTCTATTAGATTGTTGGCTAGGCATTCTTTTACTGAACTTTTGTGTTTCACACACACACACACACACACACACACACACACACACACACACACACACAAACATTTCACTTCGTCAAAGTCCAGAGAGGTAGCATACTTCAATTCCACATACATCTCCTCTTGTTTTATATGGATTTTTCATTAGAAACCTTGGTATAATAGTTGCTTTTCATCAGCGACATTTGGTTGAAGTTAACTTTCCATTGGTTTGCCATCTTACCCCACCTGTCATTCTTCTTAGAGGGAGATTCAGTCCCTAACAGATGACATGATAATTACCACTATCCCTAGTCTCTGATCTTCTTTGTCATTCAGTTTTGAGCAAAATCATATTGGAAAAAAGGTTGCTTCTGTCCAAGTTACCTTGCAATGAGTTTAAAATCACTGAAAATACTTTAGGCTCAAGGGAATCTAATATAACAAATAAGATACTAATTCATTTTGTAAGGCAGATGACGTATGGAGATTAGACCTGACCTTCAGATGAAAGAAACATCACTTCTGGCTTGGCAGGTAAAGGTGGCTGCTGTTTCTTTCTCAGTCAGAGAACTATATAATCCAAAAACAAAAAAACAAACAAACAAACAAACAAAAAAACAACAACAGCAACAACAACAAAACCAAAGCTGCTATTATGACTGAGTTCAACAGCAGTGTCTAAGTGGGGTCCAATTATCAGAAAGCTGCTTCTGCCTACAATGTCCTTTTGATGATCATGCAGCTAGCAGCATATGCAAATGGGTCAGACATATCCTCAGATGCCTTACCAGACATGATAGCCTGCTTTACTTCTTTCTAAATGATAGGCGATAGTGAATGCATTTCTAGAACATTATCTGCAGGAGCAAGAGCATGGGGAATATAGATATATTGCCCATCTTGCCTCTGCAGTGGGCTGTGGTAGAATGAAATCAGAGTGAATGTTGTGTGCCAATTTCCCATAACCAAATTAATTAAATTGCAGTGTGTAAGCAAGTTGATCTCCAAAGATGAGTCATTATAACTTAGAGTTTCACGTCATGTACAGCTCAGGACATCAAAAGGACGGCTTTAATAATGAAGCATTGCCACAGAGAAGTAATAAACTTTCTCTTGTTCAAATTAGCCCTTTTACCTTCTCTGACTGGGTGACACCTTCTTACTGAGAAAGGAATCTTGGCTGCCATTCTCCCTCTGCAGAGCTGTGCTCTGGCCAAGAAAAGTGGGGAAGAGCTGTTCTTGAGAAGAGATGGTGTTTGTACAACATGAAACTTAAAGCCAGGAAGACCTAAAACTCTATATGCCAAGCAGGGGAGGGGAGATGCCCCTACAGGTGTTGTCAGTTTCTTAGAAGTCAAGTGTTCTGTGGATAACTTCAGCTCCAAGTATCTCTGCTGGGAAACGAAGGGACTATAAAAACAAAAACTGGAAAGGGGACCATCAGTCACAGTACAAGTATGCTGGAACAGATAAGTATGCAGGGCTGGATTACTCTAAAGACAGATGCTAGTCTGCCTCGAGGACAATGGGAATAATTTAGAGGTTTTGGATTTTTCCACTAACACATGACTATTTTCTTGTGCAGCATGCAACAAGCCCTGTGTTTTGATGATGAGAACCGAGCATGCTAAGACTTTAAACACCTCTTAGGTTTCAACCACCTCCAGTCTTATAGGAAAAGATTCAAGTGTTTGAGATCCCACTGTCAAAGTTGTCATTCTTTTTCCTGAACAAAAATCATGTTGTTGATACTTGGAATAAAAATAAATAAGTTATAAGGACAAATTTCTTAACACACTAGAGATTTTTCAAAATAATTCTTCCTAATTTCTCAGACTCTTATGCTTGCAAACTTACCTAACCACAAACACACACACACACACACACACACACACACACACACACACACACACACACACACCACACACGAGAGGGAGAAATCCCCACGTTTCAGCACCAAGATGCACTTAATTTATTACCTCATATTAAGAATAACCAATATAATTAAGATAACCATTTCCATTTTGCGTGCCATTCTTCAAAACAAAAATCATACTGCTTGCTAAGGTCAAAGATAAAATCTTCTACTATTTAAAGGTCAAATAATTATGATATGATTTTTGTGCCATTTAGCATGAGTCTTTGTTTTTAAAGTTATGAGACTAAGGAATAGGATTAAGTATAGTTTGCCATAAAGAGGGATGCCAAAAGCTGCCTAGCCATGTACACAGGCCCAACTATTCCATCCATAGTGTACTGTGAATACACTGATGCAGAATGTAAAAACCAATGAGGATGTGATGTCCTACAAAGTATTGTACATGCATATTTCATATTAGAACACAGCGGTATGCCTCAACACAAGAACCTTTAATGAAGATATATTTGTTTATCATTATTTACCCCCTTTCTCAAGATTTCAAAACATTTACCAGTTTAAAACCTCAAGCTTTTATTTTAGATATAATTGTATAATATTAGATTTTACCTTAGGATAAATTTTATTATGTTGAGAAAACTGTAACTAACTCTAATCAACACTTAACATGCTGTACAGGATGAGTGAATTTTTGTATTATAAGCCCAGCAGTGTTTTATTACAGTGTTTATATATTTTATCCTTTCTTTTTTTTTCTCCAATTTTTTATTAGATATTTTCTTAATTTACATTTCAAATGCTATGCCGAAAGTCCCCTCCCCCCTTCCCCCCTCCCTGCTCCCCTGTCCACCCACTACCACTTCTTGGCCCTGGCGTTCCCCTGTATTGGGGCATATAAAGATTGCAGTACCAAGGGGCCTCTCTTCCCAATGATGACCGACTAGGCCATCTTCTGCTACATATGGAGCTAGAGACACGGGTTCTGGGGGTTCTGGTTAGTTCATATTGTTGTTCCTCTTCTAGGGTTGCAGACCCCTTCAGCTCCCGGGGTTCTATCTCTAGCTTCTCCATTGTGGGCCCTGTGTTCCCTCTTATAGATGATTATGAACATCCACTTCTGTACGAGACAGCTATATCAGGGTCCCTTAAGTAGGCACTAGCTGTCCTATGCCATAGTGTCTGAGTTTAATGACTGATTATGGGATGGGTCCCTGTGGTGGGGTAGTCTCTGTATGGTCCATCCTTTCATCTTAGCTCTAAACTTTGTCTCTGTAACTCCTTTCATGGGTATTTTGTTCCTTTCAGAGGGATTTTTTTTAGAGTTAAAATTACAGTCCTGATGTTTCTATAGGTTGAAATCTCATTATTTCTAATGAGATTGTTGGAAGGTGCCTTTCAGCTGTCAAATCTAATGAAATTTGATTCTTAGGGTAAGCTGGTCTGTAGAGTGAAAAAGGAAGAATTTGAAATGAATATCTCAAACAAGACCAGAAAAGAGTAGAGAAGAACTACATATAAGAGTAGTTTCAGTTACTAGATTGAACTTATTTTAAGAGGCAATTACTGAACCTTTTCTTGATTGACATGCCATTTAATTCAAGTTTGTGATGTTAAGAATCAAATTGAGAGAGCTGGAGAAGTGGCTCAGCCATTAAGAGTACTACTGGCTGGTCTTTCCAGTGGTCCTGAGTTCAATTCCCAGCAACTACATGGTGGCTCATGACCATCTATAATGAGACCTGATGCTCTCTTCTAGCATGCACTATGTATGCACACAGAACATGTATACATAAATATAATTTTTTAAAAAAATCAAATTTAGGTTTAACAATCACCTCAGTATCCCAGAGATGGATTTAGGATGTCACCAGATCTCTTTGTTCCCTTTTCCAATGTATCCACATTGAATACATCTCCCTTCTTTTTTTCCTACAAAATAAGTAAATAAATAAATAAGGAAATAATCACATAGAGTGCTGTAGCTACTATTCAAAAGAATGACCATTGTCATCTTGCCATCATAACAAATAGCTATTTTTTAATGAAGATCTTTGAGGTGAAAGGACATGAACTTTTCATACTGTACTTGAGCACCAAGTTTATCAATGAACATCCATGTTTGTTCCTAAATGTGGAAATAACCCAGCTGAAGCACTACATCTGCATGAAATTATAAGTAGCCATGATATTTACATACCAAGATCAAAGTTTTCAATCATTAAATTTCATTGACTACTTATCAACTTATGTTTCTTTAAACATATCAGCCTTAATTTAAATGTCTTTTTATATCAGTTACATTTGTACTTCTCCCTTTGATGTGCTATATAGCAATTTCCTAAGAATTGAAATATCCCACTCTGTAAGGCAGCTCTTTAAGACTTAGAAACTTTTTTTGTTTTGGTTTGGTTTTTGGTTTGTTTGTTTGTTTGTTTGTTTTGTTTTTTGTTTTTTCCAGACAGGGTTTCTCTGTATAGCCCTGGCATGCCATGGAACTCACCTTGTAGACCAGGCTGACCTCAAGCTCAGAAATCTGCCTGATTCTGCCTCCTGAGTGCTGGGATTAAAGGTGTACACCACCATGCCTGGCTAAGACTTAAGAACTTTTTAAATGGAGGCTTTTCAGAAAGTAAACAAACAAGTCTCAGGAAGTCCCTGAAGCTTACCAAATGCACAAGGCTTCTCTGTTCCCTCCTAAGGTTATGTAATTAGTAAGGATTACTAAAGATATGGGATTTTTCAGCCTGTCTAGCTGCTTGTAAGTTTTTTAGATCACTTCAAGATTCCAGCTTTCATAAATCATCACCATAGCTTTTGGTGAGGAACTGCCTTTAAGTCATCTGAACAATAGTAGTTAATACCTGATCCTTACTTCTATTAAGTAACTCCTAAAAAAACATACTGTGATATGAAGTTGGACTTTGATGGAATCATTACATTGGTCTGTCATCAGTTTCCTATCTGTGGTGAGGTATTGTTTATCTATGTCTCCCTAAAAATAGAGTAACACAACAAATATTTAAATATATATGATTCTCACTGAGAATTACGGGTATTCACTTAATGCTTAATCTCTTCTACATAGGCTTATACAAAGTCATCCTCTACCAAGGATTCAGCCAAACTGAACAAAAGTCAATTTTTTTTTAACCTAAGTTGATGTTAATTTTCTGTTGAAGGAAATATCATAAGAAATATTCACAAGTACAGGTTTGAAAGATTGTTCAATGATTAAGAGCACTAGATGCTATTCCAGAGGCCCCAGGTTCCATTCCCAGTACCTATATGTCACCTTACAACTGCCATGTAATTCTAGTTCCAGAGTATCCAGGGCCCCATTCTGCATTCAGCATGCACATTTGATACACATAGACATACAAGCAAAACACCAAATACATAAAGATATATAAAAAAGTATTTACAATTAATCTACAACATTTCAACATTTTTCAAATAATTATTTAGCTGTATAGAAGCAAAACACTTCACATTAGTTAACACATAAAATTAACATTTCATTAGTTAAAAGTGAAAATAATTATAAACAATGCCATGTAAGTCCTTTGTTAAAAATTAACATAACCCATTCTCTATTTTATTAGCATATAGTTTAAATTAATTCTTTGTTCAATGCAATGTAAAAAGTAATCTGAGCATTCAAGGCTCTGGGCGCTATGCAATATTGAAAGATAAACCAAATTTCCAGGCAAGCTTCAGAGGAAAATGTATTTCTTTAAACTATGCACTTTGCTCGGTTCTTCTCTTAATAGTCACCTTCATCAAATAAACACAAAATCCAGAAGCCAATTGGCAGTTGACATGTGAAATGCACACAGGATACTTTAAATGACAAACAGAATATATGAATTCTGTAAGTCTGGTCTTTAAGAGCAATCAGTAAGTTACTCAGAATTTAAAATTATTTGTATTGTGAGTAAGTTAGCATAAAAGTTGTTTTTCTGGCTGCTGATTTGTTGACTCCAGCAAAGTCTGTGTGAGGATTTTTTCTGTGCCATGTACCAAAAACATATTGTTCTCTAGCATTCTTTCCTTTACACAGATATTCTTTAACCTTGGCATTCCTAAGTCTAGTTATTTTTTTCAACATTATCAGACATTGGAAAACTAAATGTTCTAGCTTGAATTCTCCTCCCATATGTGGTATAAGAATGTGGTTGTCCTTATATCTCTGCTCAAACCTTTTATGAATATTGTTCCTAGCTAGGTCATTATCTGCAGTATGGTTTTAGGTTTCCTTGACAACCACAGGATCTTAGAATTTCTCAGTATCTTTTTTTTCTCCCACTTGTCACATTTCACATTTTTGTTCTTATAATTAATCTTTCAAGTAGCTTCACTTCATCTTTAGCTTTATTTTCATGCTTTCCAAGTTAATTGCCCACACTTTCATATATATTATATATCCCATCTCTTTGATGGCATTAATTCATTTCACTCTCATGGTAAGAAGTGGACCAATCTGAACTACAAATGCATAGATTCCTCAAATGTCTTTGTTCTCAAGCCCAATAATTTACAATAAAACTGGAAATTCAGAAACTGAGATTGTCAAGTGTGGAGCTGAGACAAAAGGATGGACCAAGCAGTGACTGCTGCAGCCGGGGATCCATCCCATAATCAGCCACCAAACGCAGACACTATTGCATACACCAGCAAGATATTGCTGAAAGGGCCCTGATATAGCTGTCTCGTGTGAGGCTATGCCAGTGCCTAGCAAACACAGAAGTGGATGCTCACAGTCAGCTATTAGATGGAACACAGGGTTCCCAAGGCAGGAGCTAGAGAAAGTACCCAAGGAACTGAAGGGGTCTCCAACCCTATAGGTGAAAGAACAATATGAACTAACCAGTACCCCCAGAGCTCATGTCTCTAGCTGCATATGTAGCAGAAGATGGCCTAGTTGGCCATCATTAGGAAGAGAGGCCCCTTGGTCTTGCAAACTTCATATGCCCCATAGCCAAGATGTGAGAGTGGGTGGGTAGGGGATCAGGGCAGGGGGTGGGGGAGGATATAGGGGACTTTCGGGATAACATTTGAAATGTAAATGAAAATGTTTATCTAATAAAAATTGGAAAAAAATAGGATGCACTAAACATTAAAGATATTTTGAAATATATTAAGATAATTTGGTGCTTTGAATCATACATTGTGGTTTTATGAGGTTATAATTAATTATAGCTATAAATAAACCATGCCATTCACTATCCAGTGTGTACCAGATCACCATTATTTGATGTAAAGGTTTTAAGACCTTTCACAGTGTGTCAGTTTAAAGTCTACATTTATGATAGGTCAAACAATGTGATAAAATTAACTATCTCATTTTGTCTTATTAAAATTATTTCTATTATGTATAATAGAACCAGATCTTTCTTTTAAAGGGGAAAGAAAGAAAGAAAGAAAGAAAGAAAGAAAGAAAGAAAGAAAGAAAGAAAGAAAGAAACTGAGATTGTTACAGATGTCGAAATTTATATTATTTTGTTTGTTCTTAGATGTAAATATGAAATATCAGTACCGGGTATAGCTTATATGCATTTTGTTTTTTAAAGATTTATATTGTTGTTGGTATTAATGTCAAATTGCCACAGATTAAAATCATCTAAGTAGAGAGTCAAACCTGATGAAGTGTCCTGATTGATGGAGAAAGACCCCTTCCCCCATTGTGGGCCACACTTTTTAATAGCTGCTCAGATTTTAAAATGGTATTTGAGAAAGACCAAAGTATTGCACCCTTTGCCAGAGTTCCCTCCCTTCTCGCCTACAACTGGGCAGATCCACCCAGGTGCTATTGTTTCCTTCACTTAGAGCAAAACCAGAATTTCTCCAGTTTTCATTGTGGACTAAGGACCCATGGCTCTCTGGAAACCTTCCGGAATTCAGGCAGGTTGGGTCCAGTACCTATTGTGTGAACTAACCTTACCCATTGAGAGACCGCACCCAGCCTCAAGGACCAAGGTACTACGTGGTTCTTGAAATCTATGGTGTGGTTTAAATTCTCTTGGTTCTGTTCCTCTAGAGAACCCTCACTAAAACAATTTATATTATTAAGTTTTAAAATTATGTGTAAATGAGTGCAGATGCTCTGAGGCCAAAGGTTTCCCTGGAACTGGAATTAGGTGGTTGTGCTCTCCTAATAGCGCCACTGAAGTTTGGTTCCTACAAGAGTAGAAAGTACTCAACTGTTTAGCTTTTTCTCCAGCCCCTTATGTGTACATCTTGTCATTGAGATGCTGTTTCTATCAAAGTTACACAGTAGAGCATTCAAAATAATGAGTTTGAGAATTGTGAAAAAGTCCTGAAGTTGAACCTGTGTTATCTTTTTACTAGCCATTGATGTTTTTCATAAATTTGCTTATGTTTGAATGTAAAGTCCTTCTTGAAATCTCTAGCTGCATATGTAGCAGAGGATGTCCTAGCCGGCCATCAATGGGAGGAGAGGCCTTTGGTATTGCGAAGATCATATGCCCCAGTATAAGGGAATGCCAGGGCCAGGAAGCAGGAGTGCGTGGGGTGGGGAGCAGGGCAGGGGGAGGGTATAGGGAGCTTTGGGGATAGCATTTGAAATGTAAATGAAGAAAATATCTAATTAAAAAGGGAGGGAAAAAAGAGCTTACAAGAACTGTTTGAAACCATATAAATAGCTAAGAGGCTTTAAATGAACTAATTCTCCTAGGCACATTAGAAAAGTTGTTTCCTCTATTTTAAATACATTTATCTCACCTTTATACATTTGATTTCTCAACTTCATTTTGTACGGAAAAAATCAATATTCTATCCTTCTCCTCTCTTTTGACTCAATAAGCCCTAAATTGTTTATTTTTTTCCTTTCCCTTTTTGGACTTTAAAATGTTTCATTTAGGTAAAGGCAAAGTAGGGGGCTATGAAGTTGGGGCTACATACAACTTCTGAAATGGGATGTTGAAATAAATATTTTGTACACAGATTTTTTTTATTAGTTAACCCTTGGTCTTTTTGCTTGTTTGTTTTTCTTGCACTTAAAATATTGCATGTTTTACCCAAGAATTACAAGCAAAGGAATCGTGCATTACGTCTGAAGCTATGCAAAGACCATTTTATTCCCTGATATATTTCTGAATGGGAGGAAGGAAAGGAGGGAAGAGGGAGAGGGTAGTTGTAATTTCCTGTCTTGGATATGACATTTTCAATGGCAACATGACTTTACTCTTATGCAGTGGAGACATCCTAGCAAGGAGAAATGTGTGTCATTCCAAAGGACATACATATCTTAAATCTCTTTGCTTTTCAAGCTACTGTTCTTCATCCAGCTCCCATCAAACACACTTCACACTGATTCCATTTTTGGACAGATTTCCTCAGAAACAAATGTATTCATTGTGTTTGAAGTCTTTGTCCTCATAAAGACATGTCATAGTTTATAGTGTCTTCTTTTTTTCTAATTACACATCAATGTGTACCATGTGTTACATGTATGCACTGAATTCAGGAGGATTAATCATAGCAGCTCTGTTAGAACTGATACCTTCCATGTTTGTATTCCTTTGATCTTCGTTGGATAATGCCTGTCAGTGTTCTCTTAAAAGAGCTGGTGCCAGGGTTAATTATTTCAGACTTCTCTCCCAAGCATGGAATGTTCTGAAATGCTTAATCTTGGACCTATGATAGACAACAGCCTTTCACACTCTGGTCACACACACACAGTCTACACTACTCATTTTAATTAAAGTTGCATCAGTAAAGAACATGATTTTGTAACTCTGATTTTTGCCCCTAACATCTCAAGTCGGTGTAAACTTACAGTTTCTCACATGTATATCTTTATGTCACTGGGGATCTATTCTTTTATCCCACATTTTTCTTTCCTGAACTAAATATAAATGATTATGCAGACTAACATGAATGACTAGCTCTTCTATGTCCTCCTAAGAATATACAAGAAAAGACACAAGTGAGAAAGATTTTGTGGAAAGAATGAACATTATAGCCCCAGTAATAAAGAAACAAATTAGAACATCGAGACCATATGTATGAATTGAATACATAAAAATTAGCATAACATTATAATGAGGTAATATATTATTAAAATATTTAATAACTAGTTGGTATATAGTTGGCACTTTATACAAAAAACTATTTACTTTGTGTCTTCTATTATTTCTATTCTGTGTGTATGCATACACATGTGCATACATATATATTGAATCTGCATGTTTTTGTTGTTTATCTTTTTGGTTTTGCAATGCTTGGCATTAAGCCCAGGACTTGTCTCCCAGTGATGCAGGACTAAACTACACTGTTCTCCCAAACTCAATCCCATTGTATCTACTAGGAAATAAATCTTTGAAAAACTGAATAATTTAAGAAGAGTGATACAAACAGTATCACTTTTGATAGCAAAATTTGATCAGCAGACTTTCTTATTTCAAAACCAAGTATCATGAACTTTATGCTATCCTCAAGTTTTTAATAGAATTTATAATTTATAATGCATATGATAAGACTGAGAAGAGAAAATAAGCTCACAAAAGCAAAACTGCATAATAATTTATTTTGCATTGTTAACATTTTCATGCTCTACATACCATAACACCTACTTTATAATAAGAGTGTCCACATTGAAATAAACATTTAAAATATACAAAATATGAATCTAAAATGATATGCACATCTTCTCTAAGTGTGTCCTTTTTATTATTATTTATTTGTTTATTTATTTACATTTTTTATTAGATATTTTCTTCAGTGAAGTAGCTGGATATAAAATTAACTCTAAGTGTGTTCTTTATAGTCACAATGATGAAAAATACTGCTGCAAGCAGATAAGCATTATAATACAGTCAGAGGGCTTTATGCCATGAATGTATTTTTCCACTTCATTTGTGTTTGATACTATAAATATTTATCATTCTTATTGGCTATGTCCCCATTTTATGCCAGCCAATTAGACGCCGCTTTGGATGTACATCAAGAACAGTTTCTACTTAGAAACAAAGTAAAATCCCTTTTCCAGCATTGCTTTCTGTCAATAATAACTGGACTCAAAGTCAGTGTTTCCTTCATAAATCTACCATATCTTTCAAAAACATTTTAGAAGTTTAATCCAACCATTTTTAAATGCCTGTCATATTTTTACTAGACATTCTCACATGCATTTGTTTCACTGAGATCTCTTGAGCTGAAGAGAATAGAAATTATCTAAAGTATCAATTTATTTCTTTGCTGTTGTTTAATGTTTTGATTATGCCAATAATCAAATAGTCTCATAGAATTTAAAAATCCATAAGAAGCTGGACATGGGTAAGAAGAGATAATAATACACAAAAGCAATAAATGTGATTTCTGGTTCTGTATATTTTGACTACGTATGGTTAGTGTTTCATACCACAAATCAATTACTTTATAATAAAGTAACTCATGTGGAAGTAACTATGAAAAAATGCAGATATGTAATTTAATCTCCAATAGGGATTTGCTTTTCCTTTCATTTAACCTCTCAATCTTTCCACATACATGTGAGCAAGTGGACAGTAGAGTGTCTACTGCAGGAGGCCATAAATTAACTCAAAGCTTTCTATTATTCAGTGGGAAATGTGAGAACATTAGAAAAATGTTTTAAAAGCCAGTTCTTTGTTCCTTTGGTCACTTAAATATTTCCACAAAGAATCTTGTGTTTTATATGCATTCAATAATTATATTTCTAATATTGAATACAGTAAGGACAGTAAAAAATAAACACCAGGAAAAGACTTTGGTTGCATTTCTTTTATTGTTTCTTTGCCTTTGAACTACTTAACTTGAGTTGAAAATGCTATCCACTGTACTTTAAAAGTGTTATTGTGATTTCATAATAGATAACTCATGGAAATATAAGTGGCACAATACTGCATAGAACACACACACACAATGCAAACTTTTGTCTGAGATCCAGATATATCTGCCCAGCTGCCTACAAGAATCTAAACTTGAATTAGAAGCATTTAGCTCAATGTGCTCCAAATAAAGCTGAGTTCCTATCGAGACAGCTTTGTGTTATGTTATTTCTACAACATGCCAATCTGTCTCCCCAATTCAGAAACTCAGCTCATCCTACATTTCTTCCTTTCAAATTAAATCTTCAATACTTTGCTCTTGTTCTGTGACTGAAGCCTAATATGCTCTCTCTCTCTCTCTCTCTCTCTCTCTCTCTCTCTCTCTCTCTCTCTCTCCTGCAGTGTGCTATGCATACCTTTCCCCATCAGGCTATATGCTATCTTCTTACTCTTGGCTTAAAATTTCTAGTAGATTGGAAGTGTAAGTTATGATTATTATCCATATTTTAATTTGCAGTCTTTCCTTCTATTCTTTCAGCAATGGTTCACTTAATACCTGCTGTTCTCTAGTTACTAATCATAGACTAGTGAGCAAGACAAAGACCCCATCCTTACAAACACTGATGTTCCTTAGTGCTTGCAGTCTTAAGTGGGATATCCCAGATACTGCCCAATGCCACAAAACATAGAAAGCACAGAAGTGACGAGAGCAACTCAGTCCTTACTACGGAAGGATGACCAGAAAGAACACACTTCACAAGAGGGAACCTATACCTGACACTGCCTGGAGGGCCAAGAACCAGAGGCAGGGTAGCCCAGAGACTTAGGATAGAACCAAAATGACTAGTGTAGCTTGGTGTTATTGTGAGGCTACAAGCAGTGGGAGGGAGAGATGTCTCTGACTCTTTTGCCTGCTTTTGAGACCCTTTTCCTCCTACTGGATTGCCTTGTCCAACCTTGATATGAGTTTGTGCCTAGTCTTACTTCAGAGTTCTTCAGTTGAAGTCCCTGGGAGGCCTACTCTTTCTGAAGGAAATGCAGAAGAGAATCTGTGGAAGAAGGTAGATGGGGTGGGGTGACTGGGAGTAGTGGGTGGAGGGGAAACTGGTGGTCAGATTGTAAAGTAAGAGAACAGAATAAATTTAAAAAAAAACAAGGAAAATGGCATTTAAACAAGTACTTGAATGATAAAGGAGAATGAAAAAGGAAATGTAAAATTCCTGAGATTTATTAATATAGAGATTTTACTATATGTGGTTCAAGACGAAGGCCATACATTCATGTTTAGATTTATAAACCAGAATGTTTAGATCAATAAAATAATGTCAGGGCATTGGAATCTTACATAATTTTAAAAAAATCACTTTGATTTTGTGGAGAGAGTATTTAAAGGAACAGAATAGAAAACAAGAAGCACAGTCAGAAAGATCTTTGAAGAGTTTAGAAAAGAGACTGGTGGTAGAAAACATCATAGTAATGGTGAAGATAGAGATACACACCAGAGGGCTTAGCTCATAATGTTTTTAATAAATAATTTTTGAATAAATGAATAAGCAAATACAATTTTTCTAAATAAAATCCATGCATTTTGGTAGCATATAATTAAAGTGTAAAAATTAGTATAAGCCCATAATTATGATGAGATTTGTTTGTTGCTTTTGTTACAACTGTTAGTCCTCTACTATACAGATAAAAGGTTTCACTCAATTCTTGCATTTCTGTGGAAAGATTAGACTCCAGGTTGTACAGCTCTGGAAGTTTCCTCCCTGCTGGCTAGCTTTTACAGTGCTGGAACATGTTATGAGTGTTGTGGAAGAAGACAGGTGGCAATCATTGTTACCTGGTTTCTAACCCATGAGCTTCAATAATGGTTCCCCACTGGCGCAATAGTATCATGACCGCCTTTGTAGTAACCAAATACTTTATTATTATGTTTAAGGTTGGCTCCTATGTATAGCACCATTAGCAAGGCCAAGAACCTGAGAATAGACTGGTCATGAACCCTATTAAAGAACTTATTGTTATTGTGCTAAATGAATGTAGTATTAAAATAACTTCTAGTAACTTCTTGCTATGCTCATGGAGTAGTGTATCTCTCAACTGTTCAATAGACAGTGAATAAGAGACTTTGGAATGCTCAATTTTAAAAAGTACATCTATACCTTGCCTTTCCTAAAAAGGCTCAAGCATCATTGAGGATGAGGGACTAGAAAGATTATTAAAGTCAGATATGGTGGATGACTATAATGAAAGTGCTTCTCAGATACAACAGAACATTACCCCATGTGAACTCAGTGCTGTGACAGTATGCACAAGACCTATGCAAGCTTAAGCTGAACAAAGTTCAGGGAGTGTTCCCTTTTTTATTGGATATTTTATTAACTCACATTTCAAATATTATCCCTTTTCCTGGTTTCCTCTCCAAAAAACCCCTATCCCATCCTCCCTCCCCCTAACCCATCCTCCCTGCCCTGGCATTCCCCTATACTGGGGCATCAAGCCTTCATAGGACCAAGGTCCTTTTCTCCCATTAATGCCAGACAAGGCCATCCTCTGCTACATATGTGGCTGGATCCATGAGTCCCTCCATGTGTACTCTTGGGTTGGTAGTTTACTCCTGAGAGCTCTGGGGAGTCTGGTTGGTTGATATTGTTGTTCCTCTTATGGGGTTGCAAACCCTTTCAGCTCTTCCAGTCCTTTATTTAACTTCTCCATTGGGGACCCTGTGATCAATGGTTGGGTGTGAGCATCTGCCTCTGTATTTGTCAGACTCTGGCAAAGCCTTTTAAGAGGCAGCTATATCAGGCTCCTGTCAGGAAGCACTTCTTGGCATCCACTGTAGTGTCTGGTTTTGGTGTCTGTATGTGGGATATATCTCTAGGTGGGGCAGTCTCTGGGGAGTCCCACTCTTACCTGAGAGGCTATCAGCAATTGATAGCTGCAGGGAGAGGGAGTCAGTTTTCTTTTACCATGTGACTCCTCATAGATGAACCATCATCCATGGCAGGACTTAAAACACACATAAAATAACTGATGACACTTTATTCTACTAATTTGTTCTTATTACCTTAATTTAAAGTATTTTCATTCTATATAAATGCTGATAAAGTCACTGAGCAACTTGAAAGTAATGATTCCATGTAAGGAGAGCAGTATCCCTCTTCATTTTCTGATGGTTTTTAATTATATGAGGTAAGTGAATGCTAAGACTTGAGGGATTATCTACTTCTGTCATGCATGAGATGACAGGCAGAGCCAATTACTGAAGTACATGTAGTTGCTGTTTTTCCATAAGATTGTGATTATCATGCTCTTAAATGTTCTCCTAGGGACAAATGCATTATACTTTGGTGAAACTGGAAATCTTGGACTCAGGCATGGTCAGAGGATAAATTTGGTTACTTACTATAATTTAAGGAGTTCTGGGAAACATCTCTACTATTCTTTACTGGCCTTATCATGGTCCTGAGAAGTCCTAGTTAGCTGTTTCTGTGGCTTCTTTTTAGATGTTAACAGATAGTATATATAATAACACTATATAAAATATCTATATGTAATCTCTATATATCTCTATCTATATCATCTATATAGATAGATATCTCCTTTGGTGATTCCTTTGGACTCAACTGCTCATCTCTACCTCTCTTGTTGCAAAATAAGGAAAGGATATTTTTCTGGGAAAAGTCCTGGGAGATTTCAGCATACAGAAACCAAAGGCAAGATAGTGAGTTACTGGCTAACCTGGCTACACAGTATAACCCTGCCTTAAAGCAACACACAATGCAGCAAAGAATTATTTTGTGTGAGTGCAACATAATTACATTTTGTACATAAGAAATTAACTTTCATCATGGACAATGATGACTCATGGGCTTTAGCAGAGAAAGTACCAGCTGACTGGTAAGGAATCAGAAAATATGATGGGGAACTCTACAGCATTGAAAAAGGCAAGTGAGACACATTCTGATGGTCTCACTCTTCTGTACACCAGTCCTCAATGAAGGGCTGAAAGACTGATAAGCATGTGATGAGATGGGACTATCTGGAAATTCTGGTCCGTCCTTGTATTTCAGGGTTGTATTATTCCAAGATAAGTTATTCATCCCATTCCTAAAACCTTCAGAGTAAGAGCTTTCTGCCTGATGAGTAAGGGTTCACCAGCCACAGCAATGTAGAAAGCCTTCCAAATAGCTCACTGCATTCTTGCTGCAGTTGGCCAGGTTGCCCTTAATGAAGATGGAAAAATACAGCTGAGATTTGCTTAAAATAAATGCATTATCTATGTAGAAAAACTGATGATGCTAATGATTGACCTTCCAAAGGTTCTTTGCTTCAATCTACATAAGAAATATATTTTTAAAAGTAATGATTTAAATCTATTCAGAAAATAATACATTTAAAAACCAAGATAACTAAATGGCTCATAAATATACCCACATTATAGCCAGCATTCTATTGATGGCAGTTCTCTGGTAACTAATACTTCTAGTTATCAAATCTTAGATTGCTGAAATCCCTCTAACAAGTTTAATTTCATCCAGTTACTGAAGAATTTAGAAAAAGGGGGAAAGCACAGAGAAAGAATAGAAGCTATAGGGAAATGGAAAAAGAATTTTTAAAAATCTTACAAATTTGAATTCACAGAAAACCTAAAAAAAGAAAAGAAAAAGAAAAATATCCAGACCTTTGAATTATTGACAGAATATGAAGAAACTGTTTTTGAATAGGCTAAAAACATGTTTCTAAAGGAAACATTTTTTAAAAATCTTATTTTTACTCCTTTTGAACTTAGTAACATACATGTAAACAATAATCTTTCAAATAATATCAAAGGTGTGAACTTCCTGCATTAGATACACACTGTGTTTGTTGCAATGATCCAAAAGTAACAAAAATAGTACATTGAAATAGTATTTTATTCTTCTGAAAATAGATTATAATAATGTTTGGATGTACTATGCATTTAATCAAGCAAAAAAACTATTTAATTTATAAGCAAATAAATTTTGGGCAACTAGATTGTTATTAGGGAAGTGAACACATTAGTTCATTAAAATGGTACTCTAAGGAATGCCTCTGAAATGATAAAGTAATAACTGGGAATATTTATTGAGCCCTAACAATATGCTAAGCACTGTTAATTGTTTGAAAGAATTGTTTCTTTATTCCTTGCTACTCTGTAAGTACAATTTTATTCCTATCTTTCAAGTGTGGAGATTGGAATTGAAGAGGGTAAGGCAGTTGTTCAAAGGCAAAGATCGCAGAAGGGCTAGAGTGGACATTGGATTGTGGGGTTCCAGACAGGGCCCTGACTTCTTACACACTGGGCAAGATTGTATCAAAAAATGAGGCAGGCTTGAGCCCGTGGTCTGATGAAGGTGAGCAGGAGTAAAAAACATTCAGATCTAACATAGATAGTATCCTGATATACAAAGAAAGGGGATTGCTAACTCTTAATATTTTCATATTCACTGAAGATGAGGGTGAACACACAGTGGGCTGCTTTGTAAAGGACAGAGCCATCTTGCTTCAAAATGAAAACTGTGTGGAAGGCATCACCAACAATGGCATCCTCCTGATACAGCACTGACTCAGGTCTTTGACCTTGAACTTTGCCTTTTCTCTTGACCAGCTCCTGGAAGAGAATGTCATTTTACATGAAACTCACTGACATTTACAACATGACAACAGGTTTTTCAGATGGTGACTTAAAGATTCTATAAATTAATCTAATCTAATTCTGTCATCTTAAATAGCAAGAACCCACAGCTAAAATATTAATAGCAGCAGTTTTCTGGAGTTACTAAACCATGAGTTGTTTGAAGTTTAGTGTTGTTATTTGCAGACAGCTCAAGCAAGTAGCCACTGGAGGCAGAATGAATACAGCCTCCAGCTCCCATTTCCTCCTGGTTGGTATTATGAATAAATATTTTATTAAGTCTAAGAAAAGACAAATGATAAAACAAAAACCTTTGCAGGGATTTCATTCCTCTCAAGATGTATCAGAAACTCACAAAATCCAAGGAAGGATTATTTTCTTTTGAGGGGCAAAGAATAATCTATGCCATTGTGGATGTTACAGTCTGACATGACTAGTGACTCCCTGTGGCAATTTGATATTTATTAAATAGACTTCAGAATACCTTGCCCAGGATGAGTTGCCATGGAAATAGAGAAGTCAGCAGTTGCAGTTGGGTTAGTGAAAGATTTCATCTATTTGTGCTCCTTCTAAACCACGGTCGGTTAGGATTCTCAGCACAGCAGCTCTGCCTCTAAGGCACTTGACATTGACCACTGACTGTTTCAGGAGGTCACCTTTTAAATGTTCCATGCAATCAATGATGTTAAAGCAATCTGGGAGGGAAATGCTGTTAAGGGTTGCCAGGTCAACAGTAGCTGTAGCATGGAGTTTGAAGTAAGAATGCTTGCTCTAAAAAGCTATCTTTTTTGACGCCACCAGTTTTCTTCCCCCACCCCCAAAACACCATAGCTATAGGTGTTTCTCAGTTTCTATGTCAGTGGTTGAGTGCCAAGAAGAAAGCAAAAGAGGAAAGGGAGAAAGGGGGGGAAAGGAAAAAAGAAGAGACAGGGATGAGAGCAAAATGACTTGCAAAATTCAAATGAGCAATAAAGATGCAAGAAAAGGAGGCAGACTGAACTCTTATACACTACTGATGACACCTGGGAGAAAATGCTTTCCTAATACTTGGGAATGCATATAATCTATCACTCATCCTTTGCATCCCTTGGAGTAGAGGCTCAAGACATCCTCAAACATCCCTCCACGTGTGGGAGTTCCAGAATACATACTGAGCATCTTACTGAATGTTCTGTATTTGTTGACAAAGTTGACTCTATGTAATGGTGAATGGAAAAGCAAGTAAAAACACTGAAAGCAGTAAGAGTACCAAACAGTTAAAATTAAACAGGATGTATTACAATGAGAATGCAAAGAAGATATGGTTGGAAGGAAGAATAAGGGATCAGTAATCAAATATCTGCCCTGTGTTTATGCTAATGATAGGAGAGAAATACTTATTTTCAGGATGACATGAATACTAGTTATATTCTTAATGTAGGTCAAAAACTGTTAATCTGTCTATATCCCTGTATACCCTTTTGAAGTTGTTACAATGTCATACAAATCCAATAGTTGGAAAGGTAGAAATTTACAACCTTAAGTCATTTTATACTTCCATATAATTTATATTTTTCTATTTCTTAACAAAGTATGTTGTACGAAATTGAACTTTGTCAGCAGATTCAATAATAGCATATGTATAGAAATCTATAACTTATGAAGAATATCTGTCTTGGCTATTGCTGTGACAAAACATATTACCAAACTAACTTATAAAAGAAAGCATTTTATTGGGGGGTTATGGTTTCAGAGGGTTAGAGTCTATGACCATCATTGCCGGATGAATGGCAGCAGGCTGGCAGATAATGCTGAACCAGTAGCTGTAATTTTGTCTTGATCCACAAGCATGGGGAGGGAGAGCTAGCTGGATATAATGTGGCCTTTTGTAATCTCAAAGACACCTATAGATACACCTCCAACAAGACTTCATCTTCTAATCCTTCCCAAATGATTCAACAGACTGGAGGACAAGTACTCAAATATATGAGCTCATGGGTTCATTCCTGTTCAAACCACCACAATATTCATAATACATAAAGGTAGAATTAATTATGTTTGAATGGCCATCAAGTTCAGATAAGACACACCGAAGGATGGAAACATCTAGAAAATGATTAAACTAAATCTCTACTTAGGTGAGTCATTAGTCGGATTGCTCATGAGCTTCTTAAAATCTTGTGCTGTACTATGTGCCCTGGTTTTTTGGTAGCTATGCCTTCTGGAAGGAGTGAAAATATTTTAAAGAGACACCTGTGACCCTCCCATTTCTGACTATTGCCACAATAGACCCCCCAATAAAATGGAATCTCCTGCCAGAAGAAGATAAGGTTGAGGCTCTGACAACAACCAATGAGCACCTTGACTCCTAGAAAAAAATCTTTATAACTTGTCAGACCCCCTTGTAGGACAGACAGGACAATGATAGAAAGAATCACACCTAGGCCAAGACTTCTTAATTTTGCCTATCTTGTTATCTATTGAGACCTCACCTTCAAGTTAAGGTGATCTTATCCAATAGGTGAACTTGAACATGTGTGGATGGGGGGGATAGTCACTGGATCATTTGTCCCTCCTCCCTCTGTAGCCACTTCTCCAACTTTTCACTAGTTGGTGAGGGGAGTGTAACCCCTCTCCAGTTGTACAGGACCCACATGATGACCAAGCTATACATCTGCTACATATCTGTAGGGAAGCCTAAGTCCAGTCTGTATATGTTCTTTGGTTGCTGGTTCAGGTTTAGTTGACACTGTTGGCCTTGCTGTGGTCCTTTAGGATCCACAATCCTTCCTCCTATTTTTCCACAAGAATTCCCAAGCTCCATACACTGTTTGGCTGTGGGTGTCTGCATCTGTCTGAGTCCATTGGTGGATGAAGCCTCTCAGAGGACAGCCATACTAGACTCCGTTCTACAAACATATCAATAATAGTGCAGAGTATCATTAATAGTGTCAGTGATTGATGCTTGTTCATAAGGTGGGTCTCAAGTTGGGCTGTCTATTGGTTAACCATTCCCTAAGTGCCTACTACATCCCCAGTGCCAAGTACTTGCTGAAGATGCGTTGCTGAGCCTGGGGGTGTTAGGGTCGTCGGAGCCCAGGTCCTTCCACCTGCTAACATTTGCTCAGCACATTTCTTCCACCATTGGTGCTTTATCAAGTCCTAGTGCATCTGCAATTTGGTGGGTTCTAGCTAATGGGTCCTAAATCTGTTTCAGTTTCTCACATGTAGGCTACCATTTCTAGTAAATCAGTTGCTTTGGTTCATTAGTAAATGTCTAAAGAGGAAAAGTCTTAAAGAATATGACTCCACAACTACTTTCCTTTTGATATTGGCCCGTAGCTCTATATTTATTTTAAATCTAGAAAAATATTGAATAAACTATTTAAGCCACATCTATTCATTTCCATCCTTTTGTTTATTTGTTGACTGTATTAAATTCAAACCCAGGGACCTGTATATATTCTGTAACCATTGAGCTAATGAGCTTGCTCCAGCCGTGTGATTTTTATTTTCAACTCTTTTAAGTTCCTAGTTTTTAACTAATTAGACTCAGTGTTTTGTTTGGACATTGAGTCAATAACAACAAGATATTGAAGACAAACCAAGCAGTCTAACTCCTCAATAACCAGAGATTTTCTGTCTCCTCGGGATTATTTGCTGGAGAGAGCTCAAGATTTAGTTCATTTTAGAAAAATACCCTTTCATGCCTGGCAGCCGGATCTACCCTTGAAACATCAACTACAGCTTCCTGGAAGCTGATGTCAATTTTATTTTCAAAACTTGGCAGAAAAGGTTTCTTCAGGAACTCTATCATGCACCTGCTATGTGCATCTGTAGAAAGAGCTATATCTGCAACAAGGCTTTAGAAATCTCATGGCAGCCAGTCCGAGAAGTGAGAGGTTGGTCAGCAGCAATTGACCGAGCAAAGAAGTAGTAGATGCTTTTTATTCTTCCTCATTTATTAGTGTTCCACTTGTAGCACTTGTGCACATACATAAAATAACACACACAGAACACACACACACACACACACACACACACACACACTTCACACACTTGTAGGGAGTGGAGAATAAAAAGAACAGAAGGTTGCAGTGTCAATGGAAACCTGGCTAGGTGTCATATTAAAACCTTCAGGAAAGAGATTATAAGAACCAGAAAAACTGGTTTGGCTCCACTCCACTCTGCTGAGGCGCAGTAAAATGGTATGAGTGAGAGAAGAGTCAGAAAGATTTGTAGAGAGGTGTGTACAAAATACGCTATAGCTCTCCTGTCCGCCCTCCTCATTACCAAAGAAGTTGGAACTTGACTCATCCTCCATGAAAGTAGGTGTTCCCAAGAGACTTGCCCAGAAGGTTCTCAGGGTGAGATTTCAATCAGGAAAGGTGAATGTTTTCTGATGAGAGTGTGTGGTACAGTTTTATTTATTTAGGAACATGTGTGAAAGTTGTTTGTAGTGGCATTTCTAAGTGAGAAAGGAGGTAGTCCACTTCTTGAATTCCATTAAGTAGTGGTGGGATTTTTAAAGTTTCATAGTTGTTCAAGGGCAGGCCAGAGAAATTGCTTTGAATCATGTTCCAGTCATCAGCTTTCCTCAGAACACTTCTCAGTAACAAAGAGGACACTTTCTATAGTTGGTCAGACATATTTGTACCACCACTGTTAATTTTGATTGTCAACCTAATTGAATTAGGAAATGCTACAAAGTTAGGGAGGTTCTGGCCTCAGTGTATTTATGAAGGCATTTGCAGAAACAATTGGAGAATAAGGGTTGGGGCTTCATCAAGGGATTAATTCCTTGTTAGATCAAAATACTATAACATTTTTAGGAGATGGAGGAAGGTGAGACCCTCAGAGCTGAATTTTGGCTATCCCCTTTTCTGAAGTCTCATTTTCTTTGCCTCCACTATGGAGTGAAGAACTGCCACCGTCCTGCTCTCCTTTTGTCCCCTGTCCCATCCTCCCATTATTATGTGTGAAGAGAGAAAAAAAAAGTGGCCATGACTAAGAGTCAGAAACTCTGACCTAAAACAAACCTTGCTCCAGTTTAAGTAGATTCTGTCAGGTATTTCTCCAGGTAAACATAATGAACATAGGTGCTATAATAGAACCAACAATCAAGTGTTCCAGACTTTCTACATTGGAATCCCACGGGTGTTTGGGGTTCTCCACAGATGGTCATCTTGACAGCTTACTTGGATAAGAAGATGGTAAGACTAAGAATCTGGATGCATACAAATGGAGCCCATCAGTCTCTTCCAACTGTCATGTCTCTGTCACTCCATCTACCAGATGCCTCTCAGAAAGCCAGGCAGTTTTGATTTTGATCAAGTGAAAACATGAAGCAAAGAGTAAGTGAATGAGAAAGATGAAGGTTCACAAAAATTAACTAAATAACCTTAGCGCTGGGCTGAATTATGTTTTTCTGAAAAGTTAAGTTTTGAATAATCAAACAGGGATGTGGACTTCTAAGTTGCTTGATTTGTGTTAGAGTTAAGTTTTGTGTGGTCATTAGAGCTGTATTGGTTGGATGGTCAATTCTAATACGTTGTTTCTTCTGATGGTGAGACACCACTGCCATTGTGTAGTAGATTTGTTTTTACTAATGACATAAGCTCACTCAATTCCACACCACAGAAAAAGTTTTGTTTAGCCACACTTAAAATCTTCAATCTTGTGAAAGAGGTAAAATCTCTGAGTTGGGCTTGAGTTTCTAATTTATTAGATAACCACAGGATAGACTGTCATAACAAATGAATTTTAAAATCTTTGTGACTTGCTTAATGTCCTGGAGATTTTATCTTAGTGATGAAGTTTCAAAAATATGATATAACCCTGTATAATCCTGAAACAAGACTTTCTAGAACTTTGCTACTCAACAGAATAGCCAGTAACTGTATAAGGCAATGGAAGACTGACTCCATGGAAGGATTTACAGAAACAAAGTTTGGAGCTAAGATGGAAGGATGGACCATCCAGAGACTACCCCACCCAAGGATCCATCCCATAATCAGCCATCAAACCCAGACATTATTGCATATGCCAGCAAGATTTTGCTGAAAGGACCCTGATATAGCTATTGGGAAGAGGGGCCCCTTGGTATTGCAAACTTTATATACCCCAATACAGGAGAACACCAGGGCCAAGAAGTGGGAGTGGGTGGGTAGGGGAGCAGGGCAGGGGGAGGGTCTAGGGAACTTTTGGGATAGCATTTGAAATGTAAATAAAGAAAATATCTAATAAAAAAAGAGTTTAAAAAATAAAAAAAGAGAATGTATGAAAGATTTAGTCTGAATTCGCTACACTCAAATTTTCAATGGAGTTGGATTTAGTAAATGTAATAAAACACAATATTATAAACCATCTTAAAATTATTTTTTATTTATCTATTGAAATTGCATAGAAGATGAAAATATATTGCAAAATTAGTTTTACCTTTTGTCTTAGTTAGGATTTTACTTCTGTGAACAGATACCATGAAGAAGGCAAGTCTTATAAAGGACAATAATTCATTGGGGCTAGCTTACAGGTTTAGAGGTTCAATCTATTATCCTCAAGGTGGGAGCATGGCAGCATCCAGGCAGGCATGGTATAGGAGGAGCTGAGAGTTCTACATCTTCATCTGAAGAATACTGGCTTCCAGGCAGCTAGGATGAGGCTCTTAAGCCCAGGCCCACAGTGACAAACCTTCAACAAGGCCACACCTCCTAATAGTGCCACTCCCTGGGCCAAGCATGTACAAACCATCACACCTATATAATTGGACTATAAGATTTGTCAAGTATGCACCTTGCATTGTAGTCTAGAGATGCAATGATCTAGGAACACATGCACATTAAATACTGGAGGAAACAACATTCCTTAATTGCCTCAGCCTACAAATGGCACTGTGCCTCCATTCCCAAGAGTAGCCATGTAGTCCATAGTTTGAGGGAGTCTAGAAAATATTTAGTTGAGTCCTACAGTCTCTGCCTTATGATGGTTCTTTTCTTTCTTCAAAGTTGTTCATTGCTCTCTTGTGATTATTGTTCCTAGTCTTGTTTGCTATTCTTTTGTTACCATTATCTTCATATGCCCATAAACTACTCTTTGTCTTATTTTATATTTCCAAATTATTAATTTGGTTATTTTAAAAATGGTAAAATAACAAGTTAAATCTTTAGATGAAATGTTAGCAACTTAAGTGAAACTAATTATTCATGGGAGTTCCAGACAATAAAAATGCTTCTATTTGCCATTTGTGGCAAAGATGTCATTAAGTCCTGTTGCAAGCAGACATCAATAATATGAACAGACATTAATTTTTTGTTTCTTTCATTTTTGGTCTCTACAACTGTAAGCAGAAACTGGGGTGGAAAAGTGTCTAAGTTCCAATAATATGTACCATCTTCTATTGTGCATTTTCTCCCACTGCTCTGACCCTGGTTTGGTTCCCAAGACCCATATGGAAACTCACAACCTTCCACATCTCTAGTCCCAAGGATTATCATTCCTCTTTTGGCCTCTGCAAACAGTGAATGCATATGGCTCACATACATACAAATTGGCAAAACAAGAATGTACATTAAATGAAAGTAAATACATCTTTAAAATATTTATTTAGAAGCAGAATAAAAGCATGGGGGGGGCTTCATGTTTCCCATTAATTCTCTTGTCAGTCTGAAGCTCTTCTCTGTGTGTCCAGTTTCCTGAGATGTAGCTCAATTCATCATTCTCTCTGCTACAGACCCATTTAGGTGAGTGTAGGGCACACTATTATATTAGCTCCTTTGGTCTCCTTCCAGTAGCAAGATCCATTATGGCTTGAGAGATACAGTCTGATCTGGGATCCTGAGCACTTGCTGTTTGCTCAATATGAACGAGATCATGGAACAACTGCTCAGAGCATTTATCTTCAAGGTCTCTTCTATGGCTACTAGATTGAAAATAAGATGAAGCCTACTAGGAATGCTAAAGAATTAGAAAGAACTAGAAATTGATAACCAAAGGAGGAAGTCAATATTCTGAGTGCAGAGCTACATATTCTAGAACTCATAGAATGAGTTAGTAGAGATCCTATGTTAAGGAATTTTCAAGCCACTCTACCTCAACCTCTTAAAAAGTTAAAGTTGTAAGCCTTGTATGATTCATTTAATAAGATCATAAGATCATAATTATTTTGTACTATTTTTTCCAACATGAAACATGAATTGGAGACGTGAGTAAGAGAGGGTAGTACATAGATCAGGGTACAGATGGAAAGAGTCTATGAAAACTTCACCTGCTTTGGTACAACTCCCAGGTTTTCTTTTGCAACACCCTGTGCCGATACTCTACCGTGCAACCTCTGTGACAGAGATGGACTTTATTGAGTCATTAGTGGGGTCAGTCGGGTATGGTGTGGATTAGGGGTTACTATCACATCTCATTAGGTCCGTGTTCTACTCCATTATCCAATGGCCCAAGGCACTGTGCTTTGTATAATGTGATTCTGCAGTACAGGGAGACAGTTTAATTCCAGAGACCTTTAAAAAAACGATTAAGAGAATGTCCTAGAAAATGCAAAATATACATAAAAGGAAGACTCAGCTGCTACTGAGGTGTAATTATAGTTGTCCAATTAAAATGCTAAGATCACTTTAGGTCAGGGGATTTATAGTTGCACAGAAGAGTTTCAAGTTGCCATTTAGAACAAACTGCAGATTTTATTCTACCTTTAAGCTCAGAGGCAGGCAATTTGTTCTTGGTCAGACCTGGCACTAGACCTTGGTACAAGCTGTTACTGAATCATAAAACATTGCAAGGTTCATGGATTTCATGATCCTGACTCATCTTCTCACGTTAGTTCTCTCTCATTATATTTACTCTTCATTCTTAGTAATTGTGGCTTCCAATAGATTTGGTTTCAATGCTGTCTTAAAATACACTGGATGCCCCTGAGACTGAAAATCTAGGGTAAATGAGAGCCATGTTTCCATTGGAAAGAGGCAGAAAATAAAAACAAAAACAAACAAACAAAAAATAGACTCTTCAGGGGTGTGGGTGGGAAATAGCAGCTTGGTTTATACAATATACATAGTAAATATGATGGTAACTAACCTTTTTAACTCACTTAGTACAGCTGCATTTATAAATGATTCATTATCTGGGAACTTGTTTTGTGATGATCTGTTGGGGCGGTGGCTACATCCTTGAGTCTATCTTGATTATCATGTTATCTATAGACTTAGTGGGTAAAATATTTGGCTAAGTCTCTATAAAAGTTTTCCTGTGGACAAGCCCTATGCTTTTCCTAAATATTTTTAGTTTATCATCTTATTGTTACTTTTTCTTAGTGCCATTTGACTTTCTTACTACTTTTGTTTCTCCTGATTTGGGGCTTGGGTATGCCTGGATGACTCTTGTGATCTAGGGTGGGGTTCATGAGGAAATTGCATACTCACCTTCCATAAAACCTCATTAGTCATTTAAATAATTCTGATATCAGAGGAAGCCAGGGGAACCAGATCAGAGATGGCTAGACTGTCGGCCAAAGGCATGTAATGTTGGCATGTAAAATATCTTAGGATGATTATTAACTTATCTGAAACTCAGTTTTGTCATTAAAGAATCAGATAGGGCCAGGAAGATGGCTGAGCAGGTAAAAGGGCTCTGTGCCAAGCCTGATAACCTGAGTTTCAGCCACAGGACCAACAGGGCACCAGGAGAAAACATCTCCTGCAAGATGTCTCCCTATCTCCACATTTACAACATAGCATGTGTGTACCCATATTACTCCCTACCCCCAAAATAAATATGAATTTTAAAATTATAAGAAAAAAACTGAGACAAATATGCTTGGAGATTTTTTTGTTTGTTTGCTTGCTTGCTTTTGCTGAAGCAGGGACATAATAGCCATGACTATGCCTGGTTGTAGTAGAAAGTCAATTGGTGTTGACTCTGATCTCTACAAAAATAAATGGCAGATACAGTACAGGTAGAAAAGACAAAAAGGTTGTCTAATTATAGAATAGCAAGATGGTTCACCAGGCAAAGATGCTGGACATGCAAGTCGAACCCTAAATCTCATAGTGGAAAGAGACAGCAGACTCCCTAATGTTGTCCTCTGACCTCTATATGTGTGACCAGACACACTTATTCCAGTATTCACAAACACAAATTTAAGGCAGCAGAGCCTTGTGATTGGGCCCCTTATCCCTACTGATCAACTGTACTTGTGCAATACTTCTGATTGGGTCACGGTCTGAAAACATTCAAGTCATACCATGGGAGTCTTACAAGAAATCACACAATGGGAAATAAATAACAACTCACATTAGGAATTCTGAAATCTTTGAATGCCAATAGTCTGCAGGACCTTATGTTTCTATCTAAACTACCTCAATTCAGAAATCTTAGAGCACTCTACTCACATGGCTGACTAGGTTATACGATATGGCTTTGTCTATAGAAGGCCTGCCCTCCTCACACTCCCCTCCAGCTAAGTCAAAAGATGATACAGAAGCCAAAAGGGTATGAATGCAATGGTAGAAATTGCATGAAAACAACTATTTTTTTAAATCAATCATTTGATTGTTATTGTAATGTAATGTTTTATTATGTTCAACTAAAAAGTGACAGATGAGAAGGATTATATAGTTATCTAATTTGACCATTTTTCTTACAACCACTAATGATGTATTATATGAATGTTAAGTTGCTTCAGTATTTAAATTAACAAAATGACATTGTCAGATAAGGTCAAATAATCATGTAGAGTAGTATCCTCTGAGCAATTGTGTCATCAGGATCCCAGTAGGCAGAGAGGCATTGTCTTGTTTATGAAATTCTGCCACAGTCCATGAGACACACTGATGACTTTCAGTCTTGGGATATGAGCTGTCCCTTCCTTCTCAGTTGACATCTGTTGCTATAGTGATGCTGATGTGATGGCAGGCCTTTATTATCATAAGCCCTTTCAATTCTACAGACCTCACTAATTGCGATTTGGCCTTTATGACAGAGGCTTGAAACCTGCCCACCACCTTCTTCAGAAAATGTCCTCGAGGCTATGCTTTGAATAATAGTAATTAACACCCATGCAAGATGAGTTTTATTCATGGAGTTTTGAGAAATTAATTAGTGTTATAACATCCCTGAGAGGTAAGTAA
This sequence comes from Mus minutoides, assembly GCA_902729485.2. NCBI lineage: Eukaryota > Metazoa > Chordata > Mammalia > Rodentia > Muridae > Mus > Mus minutoides. The sequence continues at coordinate 115,558 of LR751580.1, read as the reverse complement.
TTATAATTCTCACAGTCTTTCTAGAAGAGGAACTTGTGATGGCACTGTGTTAAGTTTCTTGTCTAAACTTATGCACAGGAGGCAAGGCATAGATAGGAGCACCTGGAGAGGATACGATCATCTTGTCTGACAAGAGCAAACAGTCTATCTGCTATTATGCTGGCAGCATTACAGGGTGGAGAGTATATCCTCAGTAGTGAAAGGTCTTTACTTTGGTCCCACCATTGATGACACTGGCTAGAAACTGCTCAAAGGGCGCAATTTTCTGAGAAAAGATTGACATTATTTTCTCTATGAAGAAACTGCAAGAGAAATTAAAAATGTACCCTCTTGAAAAGACATCTCAAATGATGTAGGGGCATACATATTAATCTTGGCTACCATCCTTCTCTCAATCTGTTGGTAAATATTAGTCGATGATTTCCACCTTATACTCTAACATGAGCTATGTGAGGGAAACTGAGTGCCAACACAATGTTTCTACATCAGGTTTCACACCAAAGTGGACTGTAGGGCAGGTAATGTTTAAAGTGCCATGTTTAAGTATTATCTGACGTTAGTGATTTAAGAGTTCATATTACTCAAAAATTTAAGCACTATCTCCTAACAATAGATATTATATTAACAAAGGCTCATTTAAATTAATTACCAGGTTTAAAATTTATTCTCTCTTTCTCTCTCTCTCTCTCTATATATATATGTATATGTATATATATACACATATATATATACATATACATATACATATATATATGTATATCTGCATATATGTGTGTGTGTGTGTGTGTGTGTGTGTGTGTGTGTGTGTGTATCTGCCTGATGTGGGTGCTGGGAGCTGAACTCTGCTCTGTAAGAACTTGAAAAGTGCTTAACCCATGAGCAATCTCTCCAACCCCATCAAATTTTATTTTAAAGTTAATTTTTATTGAGAAGATCTAGCTTCCTGCAAAGGTAGCCCAACAGAAAATTGTAAACTTACTTAAAACATTAGAAGATATAATCTGAGGCAGAGATGAGGATGCTCATGCTGCATCTGACCAGTTCTCTCCACAGAAACATTACTCCATCTTAGTCTGGGTTTCATTCTGGAGAGAGGTAGATAACAATTTTGCACCCTTTATTTAACTCAAGTATCCAGACTGGGAGTTAGAAATATACTTTAAGTGAGACTATCTCCAGGTAAAATAACTGATATGTGAGTTTTCAAAATCTGTGCTTAACCCATTTGGTCATTAGAAAAACAGTGAGCTTTTACCATTTTATTATTTTCATGCCAAGTAAATTCTGGGAGTGTTCTGGGGAATAAAAGCAAGGCACATTTGGAAAGCCTTTGATGAAACAAAATGTCAAATATACTTAAAAGTACCACTTTTAAACTACTGCTACACCTTGATATAATTTTCTTCTGTTTCATTTATTGACCTATTGTTCAAATTATTGAAGTGATTCGGTGCTTATTTACAGAGAAAATCTACAACAAAGATGGAAACCAATCATCAACTCCTCTATAGTAACTCCTTCCATGGTCCCTAATGGCCTGAATTAGATGGAAGAGTTCAGAGTATATAATATAAGGTATTCACAAAGGGGTCAGTATGTTCTACAATTTCCTATGGAAGTACATGGATTTTCTGAGGCTTACAGAACTAGTCTGATTTTATTTGACTAAAAACTATATTTTTGTACAAGGGTGTCACAGTCTTTCCTTACCACCGTCTTTGACCTCTCCTTCCACTGACTGGAGTCCCATTTTCAAGGAGCTTCCTCACAATTGCTTTTGTGATGTTTCCTCCCTTCCCCACCCTGCTCCAGTGCTCCCATAGGACACCTCCCTTCACATTGCATTAGCCTGTGATAACATTAATGGCAGAATGACCTCTCTTTATTGCAGTACATATAATCAGCACCCCAACACCTGTTTACTGTGTTATCATTTCATCTTTCCTATGCCATCTTCCCTCTGCAAATCATAGCACAGGACTAAATTCCATTAATATCCTGTGTTATCAGCTCCTTTAGCTGAGACCCATTGCTCACATTGAAAATAAAAGCTGTGAAAAATTATAATTATTCATTTCACAAGAATATTGTGCAGATTAATTAGTACATTCATCACGTTCTGAAAATATAGGGCATGTTAACCCTCAGGTGCTATGTTTTATGACCTGTGATCATCTGGGAGGTATTTAAAAGGGCAAGAAGAACGTTTGAGAAACTCTTGTTGTGGATTATGATGGACGAGGAGGTGCAAGCCCAGGATGAGGAGTTCTAAAACCATCTTGTTTCTGAGCTTCACATGATTGATTGGCAATTTGAGTTTCTACACACAAGTTTCATGGGAGAGTGGCATGTTCAATGTTCTGTAGACATATGATTGTGTATGTGCAGGAATTTTTTATGTGTACACAAGTATATTTGATTCATATATATATATATATATATATATATATATATATATATATATATATGTGTGTGTGTGTGTGTGTGTGTGTGTGTGTGTGTGTGTGTATATATATGCAAAAACTTCTAAAATTCTTGCACACCTATGTGCATAAACATAAACAGACACCTACGTGGTCTGTATAATGTTACTTTAATGTTTGTTTTCGGGGTTGATTTTTTTTTTACTTATATGAATATTAAAATATTTTATTCAATAAAAAGTCTCACCAAGAAAACACAACCTGATTTAAATGCATTAACCATGATTTGTGACATTTCAAAAGCTATCTACAGGGATTTAACAGGAATTTGTAGCATTCTGGAAACTGGTATGAGACAACATCAAATTATATAGTTTTTTTATTAGATATTTTCTTTATTTACATTTCAAATGCTATCCCGAAAGTTCCCTATACCCTCCCCCCACCCTGATCCCCCACCCGCCCACTCCTACTTCCTGGCCCTGGCATTACCGTGTACTGGGGCATATAAAGTTTGTAAGACCAAGGAGCCTCTCTTCCCAGTGATGGCCGACTAGGCCATCTTCTACTACATATGCATCTAGAGACACGAGCTCTGCGGGTACTGCTTAGTTCATATTGTTGCACCACCTAAAGGGTTGTAGACCCCTTAAACTCCTTGGGTAATTTCTCTAGCTCCTCTATTGGAGACTCTGTGTTGCATCCTATAGATGAATGTGAGCATCCCCGTCTGTGTTTGCCAGGCACTGGCATAGCCTCACTCGAGATAGTTATATCAGGATCCTTTCAGCAAAATCTTGCTGGCATATGCAATAGTGTCTGGATTTGGTGGCTGATTCTGGGATGAATCCCCGGGTGGGGTAATCTCTGGATGGTCCATCCTTTCGTCTTAGCTCCAATCTTTGTCTCTGTAACTCCTTTCATGAGTGTTTTGTTAATTGGATGGCCAATCAGCGTGCTCTTCCCTGGGGAAGACTACCATTCTTGCTCAGCATTTCTTAGTTACCTGTAGTTCTTTATACAAGGCTGAGGCCCAGTGTGCTTTTTCCCCACCCCCACCCCCACCCCATTAGCATATCTATAGTAGCTGTCCTTGTTCATTTTATGCTTAGGTAGTCATGTTAGTGACATGAGTGTAGCTTCTGACATTCTTAGGAGAAATGATCTCACAGCAAATTTCACTATGTCCTGGTTCTTACAGTCTTTCCATCTTCTCTTTTTTAACATGCCTGGGCCTTAGGTATGACGTTCAAAGATACAAATTTCAAAGACATATTATATTATTAGTTATTTGTGTCTGTTTCTCTGAGTGTATTAGCACATGAGTGCAGGTACCTGCAGAGGCCAGAGGCCTTGTATCGCCCTGGAGCTGGGTTGATTAGTAATTTGGTATTAGTGCTGCGAACTAAACTTGGGTCCTCAGCAAGAGGAATACATGCTTGTAATTGCTGAGCCATCATACCAATACAATCTTAATTTCTTATGTAAATTATTAGATAGCATATTTTATATTATGCTGTGTGTGTGTGTGTGTGTGTGTGTGTGTGTGTGTGTGTGTGTTTTGGTTATTTTGTTTTTTAATTTTTTGGTGGGTGGTCATATAACTAATCCCATTAGAGGTCTACTGGGGGTGCCAGTAGCGTCATGGTTAAGCAACAAAAGCAAATTGTGGTGGAGCCATAAAGGGCAGGGTCTGATGAAGGCAAATGAACTGGCAGATGAATGAACGGCAGCTCTGGATAGACAAATAGGCAGATGGGCAGATGTCAACCCAAATAGACTGCTTAAATAGTGGGAATGAAGCAGAGCTGAAGACGCTGAGAAAGCTCTGACTTTTCTGACTAATGATCCCTTGATGTACTTACCAGTTGGTTGGATGACCAGTCAGTGGGCTATTGAGGTTGCCACGGTTAGTATGCTCTCTTCATGTGGTCTGAGTGAAGAAGTTGAACAATTCTGGTATGTCTAGTAAATTCTCAGGCTTGATTTTTCTGATAAGATTTTAATATATGCATATACTTGTAAAGTCTCAATTTACTTTGATTAATTTATAGGGCAACATAGTTTCTTTCCCCTGGAAGTAAGTTATCAGTCTATAGTAGGTGGGTGATACTGTACAGACAAATGGACCTGTTGGTGTGTCCACCAAGTAGAAGACTCACTTTCTGTCCTCACCTATACTGCAAGTAAGGTTGCTAGCACTCATGTGCCAGGTCATGGATGAGATATTTATAACAGTTGATGTCTAAAAAGCTCTTGGAGATCTTTATGTTACTCCTGGACTCAGTGTGCTTTTATATGCATCTTCATGGTGTATAAAAGGAAGAGCATTTGAGGACAATTATCACCACCAAACTTGAGCCTCATGTGTGTGTACATGCACACACATGCATGTGCATACCCCACATGTGCTCCCACAGACAAACATGTATACACACACACACACACACACACACACACACATATATATATATATATATATATATATTTGAAAATGAAAAAAGAAAAATAATGATTTGTCCTGTTTCAATTTCTAAATATATAAGCATACTCTAACTATGATTTGTGATCATTATGAAACTATGTCTTTACTGGAATTGTTAGGGTCATGTTTGACCCTAGCTACGCTAATAAGATAGGCTTGGCCACAATCCCCAATAGGTCAATTAAGAGAGAATCAATAGTGAAAAGGAGAGAGAGAGAGAGAGAGAGAGAGAGAGAGAGAGAGAGAGAGAGAGAGAGAGAGATTGGGTTTAATATGGCCACTTTGGGAAGAGGAACAAAGAGAGCTAGTGTTATATGTGTGTTTGTTTGTGTGCACATGTGTAGTACTGGAGCTTGAATCCATGTTCTTATGCATACAAAGCATGTACTCCACCACTGAGCTACATCACCATCAGTTGCTTTAGTAAATAGCTCCATCTTTGAGTCAGGATATTAGAATGTAACAGGTGTGTATAACTAAACAGTCTTAGTCAAAGTGTAGTCCTATTACCAACCTATAATTGCATTGTTTCCACTCTCTTCTGCAAGGTGGCCTGGGAAGTTATCACAAATCTGTGAAATATCTTCCTAGGAAATAAATACTTCTATCTGACACCAGGATCAGCCTCTTCTTTGTCTCAGCATAAGATTCCTAGAGAAATATCAATTTCTTAGGTTCTATGGTTTCATTAGTGTGAGGGGCACTTCCATGTTTTTATGGACCCTTATTCCTTATTCTGCATATCCTTATTCCTACCTGGGTTGTTATAATTGCTATAGATCATGAATCTAATCTATGATGATATAGTTGCCACTACTTTCAGCTTCATCCTAAGTTGTGGGTTTCATGCCCATTCTGTGAGTCAGTGAGCTGAGCTGAGTCACCTGATAGGTGCTTAGGAGAGGTAAGACTTCCGCGCAGCTGCCAATCAGATAAGAAGCATTCCAGTCAGCCCAAGATTCCAGGTCATATTTAAATTGAGCAAGGAATGCCAGAATGTCACATTTTTATATTAAGATGTAAAAAGAAATTTTAATTTCTGAAATTTATTCTAGATACCACAAAGAACCATTAATAAATACTTGTAATACCATTAAAAAATAGCAGGTCTTATCTTGACTAATGATTCTCTATAACAGACGGAGACTTTCTTTTTCAAAGACATTTAAGATACAGGGTTTGATTGGAGTTTTATTAGATATCTAAAGGCATGGAGCACTTGAGGTATGTGGAGACTCACTCGGCCAAAGAATGGTGCCTAGTTTGAATTTTGCAATCTTCTTTTCCTTTCGATTGAGTTTTCATTTCAGTTTTGTTGCCCAATAAATCATCAGCCAAGTGGAAAGAATATTGGATTTAATGTTCTAATAGTCAAGTTCAGAGCTTGTCATTCAAAATAATAATTAGATGTACCCTCACGGAGTATGTGTGACAAGAATAACAAATACTTACAGAGGCCTACACCAAATTTTAAGTAACTTCATGTCTTAATTCATTCAGTCCTTAAAGCCTCTGCAATGTAGATGCAGTTTGATCATCCTGGAAATTTGAGGTTTGGCAAAGAACAACTCGTTCTAGTTCACCCAGAAAGTGCTGGGATAGAGATTTAGGATGCAGCTCATGTCTGTATCAGTTCAATTTTCTTTAGAATAAATGAATAAAAACATTCATTAAAGTAATTGCCAGTGATGTGGCTCAGTGGTGGAATACATGCTTTGTATGCATAAGACTATGGATTCAAGCTCCATGACTATACATGTGCATACAAACACACATATAACACACACACACACACACACACATTGCTGAGCATCATAAACACTTGACCCTAAAGTCAAATCGTTAACTTAAATCCTTACTTTTAGATATTCAAATTTTCTTCCTTAATATGAATTCATATGCCACTAAGGTGAAAGGCCACATTTTATAGCCACCCTAGGAGATAGAAGTAAATCCCAGTAAGTGATAGTGGAAAAATCTAGAAAATTTACTGTATGGGTTATGGCAGAGAGTTGGCTAGTGTGGTTTGCGACCACAGTTCCTCCCCAACTACCCTGTTTTTTGAGGTTATAGTTGCTTCCATAATACACTTGACACCACTTTACCCATAGGCATCCCTTTTCTGGCTGATTGGTTGTTTAGCACATCGGGTCAGAAACTGAGTAAGATGAGATAGTTCTTCCCCAGCCTTGTGCATGGCACCTTCCAGCACTCTGAAGATTAGCCTACAGAGAGAAATGTTTAATCTCAATTCCAGCATGTCTTATGTCTTGCATTAAGAGCATATCTTGTCTTCAGTGAGAATTTTATCATTTCGTACTGGTGGGGAACAAGCCTCGATTGCCATTGCCTGTATTTTTTAAATCTCTAAAGTGCTTCCCTGACTAACAATTTGTAAAGGGTAGCCCACTAACCCACTCACTCACTCACTCACTCACTCACTCACTCACTCACTCACTCACTCACTCACTGACTCACTCACTCACTCACTCACTCACTCACTCACTCACTCACTCACTCACTCACTCACACCTGGCACTAGTCTTTCTATTTAATAACCTACAACTTCTGAGACTGCATGAATAACTACAAAAGGATAAAATAATACAAAACAATAGGGGACTTTATTCTAAACATGGAAAGAAATTAGACTAAAAGTACAATAAAGGCAGATGCAAGCATACAAGGTAGATGGAAGTACCATTCTAAGTTTCTTCTAGCTAAAGAATAAAGTTTGAGATTCAGAAAACTATGAGATACACCTTTAAAAAAACAAATACACTTTCTTGAACAATTTTTCACGATTCTGGAAAACATTACTAAGTCTTTTAAGGCATATGATATACCAAGAAATTATTTCAATCAAACAAGATTATAGTTCAGTATTATCACTGACTCTTGGTTAGTAAAATCTACCATACTTCCTTGCTGATAGGTAGCTAGCTACCAAATGGCTCCTCACCTACCCTTTCTGCTGTGCCCTCATCCGCTCTATGAGAATCTTAATCAACTAGCACCTATGGATGGAATATGTCACAGACGACTGGATGGCCAGCAGCATCTGTGTAAGAATTTGTAGATTGTTCATTGTGATTGGCCTGTGCTATGCCTAGCTAGTTGTCAGATCAGTTGCTTAGCAACCTCAGCTTCAAAATGAGACTTAGATAATCCTTCTCTATTTTACATTTCAACCTAGCCAGGGAGTTTGAATCCAACCTGGCTACATGAGTCCTTGACTAAATCAACAACATTGAATAAATAGTCAGATGTTGAGTTTTCATGTGTCTTCTCTGATGTTTATCTGAACCGACTTAGTGTTTTATCACTAATGCACAATTTGCTGAAAGCAAATGTAGAACTGGTAAGGTGGCTCTGTAGGTAAAGGTGCCTTCTGGGAAGGCTGACCATCTGCATTCAATTCTCTGGACTCACAAGGCAGAGAGCTACTCTGACCTCCATACATGCCATGGCAAGCATGCAACACACATGCCCATGCACAAGCATAAGTGTATGTGCACATGCACACAATAAATAAGTCACACAAATAAATATATAAATACATAACATATAATCAAATTTAATAACATATTTAGAAGGATCAAAAACTTTCAGATGAATAGATTCTGGCTCATTACCTTGGCAATCATCTAAATAAAGCCATTTATCACAGTTAAAACTTTAAGTGAGAATTGGTATCAAGATGTTTAAGATTTTTAACTATGAACAGAGAGCAACTATTTTGTGTCATTAACTGAGGCAGATCTATAGATGTTGATAATGTGCCAGGTTGAAGAGAAGCATAGGGAAGTCAGTCAGAATAGCTACTTGTTCTGAGTTGACAGAAGGCTTTAACTAACAAAATAGTTCCAGGTCCACGCCAAATAGAAAACATGGATACCAAAGCCTATGTTTATATCTCATATAATACACACACACACACACACACACACACACACACACACACACACATGTCCATGTTCTACAACCTCACAAAATGAGCAGAGTGTGTACTCAGTTTCTTGGTGCTCATTTGTTTCTTTCATCCTAAGTAGATTTTAATGGATTAGAGTTAGGAAGGAGCTAAAATGTTCATTTTTAGTATACATTTTAGTGTACATTTTTTAAGTAGAGTTTAGGGTATTGTCCCATGTAATTACTTGAGGAGCTCATACTCAATCCAGTGTATAATACCTTCAGTGCTTCCTCAAAGTATGTTTTTCTCACTCAGATTCTCCCAGCCTACAAATACGGTCCAAGGATAGCTGGAAGTTAGTTTTTTGTATTCTAATTTCCCTATCAATAAGACTGCCAATAACTTCATTTTAGTTACTATTTCATTCTCTAGCATAAATTTTATGATACAGATTCGTATTATACTTCACTTTTCTTTGATATACAGGGTTCAATTTATACTTACCCGAGTTTGTCCAGAGGCAAGGGACCAATGAATTATTACAAAAATGCAATTCATGTAATTGTTAATGAATGCTAGGATTTATTCCATTTGTAAACTAACAGCTTTGAGAGCGATGCTGATGGAGACGTTGTTTATAAACCTTTGTGTAAGTATATTTCACAGTTTGGGATTTCAGTGTAGCATATTTGCTTGGAAATAATGGAGAAGTTGCAACATTACAGAAATCCCATTTTCCCTTCAGATCAAGTCTCATAATGTTCACTTCTTACATAACTAAGAAACAATGATCAAAACTAAGACATCGATGTGGGTGTAATTCTCCTAACAAAATTATAGATGTATGAATTGTAGAAGAAATGGTTTCAGGATTGCTACTGTGTACACTTTATTCAGTGTTCTCCTGTTCTCACATCAATGCCACCCCCACACCTTCTTTCTTCCAGTCCTTCATCTAGTGTACCACATGGTGCTAGCTGTCTGTCTTGTCTCCTTTGCCTCTTCCAATCTGAGGAGGTAGCCTCTGTCTGTCTTCATCTTTTCTGACCTTGATGCATGAAAGAAGAAAGAAAAACTGTTGATGACTATCCTCATTGGTTTTCATCAGATGCCTTAAAATTATTATGCCAAGGAAACAGTTTTTGCAGCAGGACCATACAGGTCTACTGTGACAATTTTAGTGCATTCTGTCACAGATAGGTGGTGTATGTGCACATGTGTATATGTGTGTATGTGTGTGTGCATGTGTGTGTACATGTGTCTGTCTGTCTGTCTGTGTCTGTATAAGCTTATAATATTAATCATGGTCAATTGGCTAGAGTTGTGTGTTCCAGGTCTCACCCCAGTGAAGCCATTGATTTTTGATTTTCTAAATTGTAGTTATTAGCAGTGAACATCTAAGTCCAGCCCACTTTAAAAGAAGTGAAAATCTAAATTCTACTTTCTGGGTTGAAGAGAGGGAAAAAATCTTCACTAACCCCACATCTGATAGAGGTCTAATGTCCAAAATATATAGAGAACTCAAGAAGTTAATCACCAAAAAACCAAAGAACTCAATAAAAAAATGGGGTATAGAACTAAACCAAGAATTCACAACTGAGGAATCTTGAATAGCTGAGAAGCACCTAGAGAAATGTTCAAAGTCCTTAGTGATCAGAGAAATGTAAATGAAAATGACCCTGAGATTCCACCTTACACCCATCAGAATGAGATTAAAACCTCAGGTGACAACACATGTTGGAGAGGATGTGGAGAAAAAGGAACACTCCTCCATTGCTGGTGGGATTGCAAATGGGTACAACCACTCTGGATATCTAACCTAAAAAAATTGGAAATAGATCTACCTGAAGACCCAGCTATACCACTCTTGGGAATATACCCCAAAAATGCCTCACAATGCCAGAGGGGCAAGTGTTCCACTATGTTCATAGCATCCTTATTTGTGATAGCCAGAAGCTGGAAACAACCTAGATGTCCCACGACAGAAGAATGGATAAAGAAAATGTGGTTCATTTACACAATGGAATACTACTCAGCTATGAAGAATGAGGACATCCTGAGTTTTGCAGGCAAATAGATGAAACTAGAAAGGGTAACTCAGACTCAGAACGATATGCATGCTATGAACTTACTAATAAGTGGATATTAGCCAAATAACCTAAGATACAGTCCACAGAACTCAAAAAGATCATCAAGCTGAAGAGTCTAAATGTGGATGCCTCAGTCCTAGTTATCATGGAGAAGGGCAATCCTGTAGTAGGACCAGCAGTCTCAGTTAATCTGGATCCCCAAGATCTCTCAAACACTGGACCACCAAACAGACAGCATACACCAGTTGATATGAGGCCTCCAACACACATAGAGTAGAGGTCTGTGTTCATTCAGAGATGATGCACCTAACCCTTAAGAGACTAGAGGCTCCAAGGAGTTTAGAGGTCAGGTGGGATGGGGGCATTCACGTGGAGAGGTGGTGGAGTGTGAAGGAAGTGTGGAATATGGAACAGAGGAAGGGTGGTGGATGAGAGGGGGTAATGGAATATGGAGCGTAAAAAATAAATTAAAAATAAATTAAAAAAGAAAAAGCATTAAGGTCATAGTATTTTATATTTACTTAAAATTACATATAACACACACACACACACACACACACACACACACACACACACACACAGATATGGTAGTTGGCATGATAATGCCAACCCCAAGAACCAAAGGCTAACTAAAACTTCAGTACTGAATGAGAAACCTTCTTCCGAGTTGTTCAGGGAACTCCAAGAGACTCACCACATCATGTAGACTATTATTGTTACCCTTGATTGCCTCCCAGTTGTGGGCTGAAGTTAAATCCCTACTGCCAAAGAAATACATATGTTGGACACAGGACTTCTGAGCTTTATCAGACCCAGAGCATCCTCTCTGAAGAATAGTTTCCAGAGTCCCCAGAAGATGCTGTGCAAATTGCCAAGGGAGGGAAGCCATCAACAGTCCTACTGAGCTTATGAGCCACAGCTATGAACAGCATGGGAGGGTCCCCCTAAAGATGGGTCTTCCTGGTAGCCAACAGCTATCTTATTGGATTTGAGGTCCACTCACTTGAAGAGAGAGAATCCAGGTTCTACAAACTTACTTACTAGACTAGTGCTTTATGAGATCATGGAACTCAGCATCACTTTTTTTCCCTACAAAATTCCTAATTGCATTCTAAAGACTTATCTTCATAACTACAAAAAAGTGTAGCTCTCATCCATCGTCAAAGAAACTCCTTGAACAGACAGAGACCATTTCAGAAAGCCACAACTTGTTAAAATGCAGAGAACAATAGATCATCAGATGCCTAGTCCCAACTGATAGAGCTATCTGCATCTAAAGCCTAAGAAACATTCTAGAAAATGGGTAGACAGAAAGATTATAAGAGCAAGAAAATCAGGAAATCTATTGCAAGATTGTGTTTTCTAACTATGACAGGCAAGGTATACCTATAAAACCTCAACAATATGCCTACTGTATTAGTCAGGGTTCTCTAGAGTCACAGAACTTATGGGAGGTCTTCTATATAGTAAAGGAATTTATTGACTTACAGTCTCCAGTCCAATTCCCAACAATGGTCAGTAGCAGCTGTGAATGGAAGTCCAAGGATCTAGCAGTTGCTCAGTTTTGCACGGAAAGCAGGCAAGCAGGCGAAGGAGAGAGGGACTCCCTTCTTCCAATGTCCTTATATGGTCTCCAGCAGAAGGTATAGCCCAGATTATATGTGTTTGCCATCACACCTTTAATCCCAGATGACCTTGAGCTCGGAGATCTCCCAGTCTCAATCTTCTGGAATCCATAGCCACTATGCCTCAAGATCTCCATACCAAGATCCAGGTCAGAAACTTCTATCTCCCAGTCTCCAGATTAGGGTCACTAGTGAGCCTTCCAATTCTGGATTGTAGTTCATTCCAGATATAGTCAAGTTGACAACCAGGAATAGCCACTTCACCTACCTAAATAATACCTCAACAAATGACAACATAGTCGTCAGCTGTGGATGGGTATGTGTTACTGTAATACTTGAAGAAAAGGAAGTCATGGCCTTGGAGGAAGGGAAGAAGAATATGAGCAGGACTAGAGGGAGACAAAGGAGGAAAAAAATTCAAAGTATATTTAATTGAAAATAAAATAGAATTTAAAACAATTTTCCATGGATTCAAGAACTTTCTTTTCCTAGATACTGATTAATAAACCTGCTTGGCTGGGTTGTATTCAAGATGATAAAATATTTAAACTGAAAATGAACACTGATTGCCAATTCATTTTTCATAAGCCAATCCACCAGGATAGTCAGCAGAGAAATATTTATGAAAAAACAAGAACAAAATAAACATCCTATTTATGCAAGCACAGAATTCTAACACTAGGTTGAACCTGAAAAGGGTCAGTTTCACATTTTTGAAAATGTGCAAATGGTTTTTTTGAAAAAGGACCTCACTACGCACCACATAATTCATCAATCTCCAGCCATAGCTTCCTACGTTCTGGGACTACATGAGTGAGATACTCCTGCTTTAATATGAAAACTATTAAATTGTGTGAAACTAGCAAACAGAAACAAAAACAAGCAAACCACAAAAACCCACTCGCTCGGTGTTTGAATCTGAAAGGACGTAATAGTGATTTGAGATGTCATTGTTAGATCAATGAAATGCTTCATTTACTATCTTAGTATAGATTCTTTTCACAATATGACATGAACTACTTTAGCAGACATATCAATATATTCTTTAACTGTTACTTTGTATCCTTTGATACTTAATAATATTCAGAAATATTTAAAGAACATCAAAGAATAATATCAAGGCATTTTAAGAATATGTATATTATTGAACATATACATTTGTTTCTTCAATTTATTAAGTTCATCATTTTTAGGTGTTAAAGTGATTATTTTCTTTTTTAAGAATAAGCCAAATATTTTTGCTAGGTATTAAATTTCTTGAAACCAACTATAGTCAGATCAATATTGTTTGTTGCCTCAATGATTCTTTGGTTTACTCTGATAAAGTTGTCAATTTTTTTCATCATTAAAGCAAAATTTTCCTTTACCTACTGGCATTTTTGCTGTTCTGAGCAGATTCCATAATAATGCTAGCCATAGCTTTAACACAAGATACCTAATTATGACAATCCTGCTAACAATGACTACATTTATAACCAATATATATTCCATAGACCCAGACTCTTCCATTTATAGAAACCCTTCTGTCTCTCCATAGACTCAAGTATTTGAACATTTGATCCTAAGTTGATGTCTCTGTTTTGGATATCTGTAGAAACCTTTTTCTTTTTTTTTTCTTTTTCTTTCTTTTTCTTTTTCTTCCTTTCTTCCTTCCTTTCTTCCTTCCTTTCTTCCTTCCTTTCTTCCTTCCTTTCTTCCTTCCTTTCTTCCTTCCTTCCTTCCTTCCTTCCTTTCTTCCTTCCTTCCTTCCTTCCTTCCTTCCTTCCTTCCTTCCTTCCTTCCTTCCTTCCTTCCTTTCTTTCTTTCTTTCTTTCTTTCTTTCTTTCTTTCTTTCTTTCTTTTTGAGACAGGGTTTCTCTGTGTAGCCCTGGCTGTCCTGGAACTCACTCTTTAGACCAGGCTGGCCTCGAACTCAGAAATCTGCCTGCCTCTGCCTCCCAAGTGCTGGAATTAAAGGCGTGCGCCACCCCCTGCCCGGCAAATCTGTAGAAACTTTGAGAGATGAGTCTTCTAGGAAGTTACTGAGGATGGGCCTTGAGGATTGATAAACTGGCTGTACGTTCCTTGATCACTCCCTGCTTCTTTTTTTTTTTTTTCTTTCATTTTTTTATTAGATATTTTCTTAATTTACATTTCAAATGCTATCCCGAAAGTCCCCTTCCCCCCCGCCCCCCGCCCTGCTCCTCTGCCCACCCACTCCCACTTCTTGGTCCTGGTGTTCCCCTGTATTGGGGCATATAAAGATTGCAATACCAACTTCCTGCTTCTTAAAGGCAGAACCACCTGCCATTCCTCCCCTATGCTTTCCCCACCATGAACAAAGTATCCCCTCCAGCTGTGACTCCAGCTGTGAGCCTCAGTAAGGCTTCCCTTCTTCAAGCTGCTTCTGTTAGGTATTAGGCCAAAGCAGTAGAAAGATAACTCTCCAGGTATGCTTTGTTGTAAAAATCTCACTCATATACTTGTCTCCTAGCAACAGTGTCTAGAAATATCACATTTAATTAACTCTAAGATGTTATCAGTTATAGATGCACAGTTACCTTAGGCACCGAAAATAAAATACCATTCATTAAACTGTGAGACTATGCTGTCAGTTAGATTATTTTTAATTTTAAAAGAAGATTTTTGGATCTATTTAGACAAAAAATGTATTACATAATCCTATTTATCCATAAAAAGTAAATTATAGATAAAATTATTTGGTTATTCTCTTCTACAAACTTCTTCATTGCCTGTGAGAGGCTAGAAAGCACAAAGGAAAATGTTATTATTTTTTAATTTAAAATGTATTTCAAGAAAAAAATAGTTCCCTGGGGAATTCTTTGCACCAATCTTTCTCAATCATTCTTGAAAATTTGATTCTACCTGTAAGAAAGGAGTGGAAAAATCCCAGCTCACTTCATCCACTTTCTCAATATTTATATTTCAAATAGCTTATATTTGGCAATACTCCATTTAAATTGTATATTTGGAACATGGAAATAGCTCTGTTAGAATATGGAAAGAAATCCAACCTCTGGGGTCCAGTTTAGGTTCACCAGTCACAAGTGAATGGCTGCTAACCATCAGATATTCTCCCCATACCTAGGTACAGAATTTCACATTTGTTATCTATTGGTGGAAAAAAATGGCACCAGACCAAAAAAATAATAATAACAATACCATCCTTCACGTTTTAAAGACATATGCATATAGTGTGAATAAAAAGGGAGAGAAAATGTTTTCAGAAGGAAATAAACAGTAGTGTGGACCTCAGGAATGACTCTGGGATGGAATAATAGAGGGGCTTGCTGAGAAACTTTCATCCTTCTCTTAATTTATCTTTGGATTTCATTTTCAAGAAAAAAAAAAAGAATGTTGAATGAATTGCTGATGCAGCTAGAGAGGATTACACGTCTTCTAAGTAGTAGTATCATGATACCAGCTAGAGCTTTCTTGCACAATGGAATGAAGGATGTCTGGCTGTGTCGGTGTCCCATAATACTATAGTATGTGGCCCTGCACATCTCAGACTTCAGAAGCCTTCTCCAGGTTTCTGGTACTACCCTTAACTTCCATATGTGTGATTTGTGTTTGATGATTTAGACTTAACCTGGGAACTTCTGGATTTCCTCTGCAGATCCATTCATATAAAAGTCGTATGGGCAAAAGATTTTAATGGAGAGTTTCTGTGGAAAGTGAGAGCTGATGCCACATCACCTAAAATGTCTTAGTTACGATCGTGTTCCCACTTTTCTTCTACTCAAACATTTACTCTCTTGTCCCCTTCCATACAGCTCCCACCTCCTTGAAGTCTTTAAGCCTCTCAACTTCTCTCACCTATCCATTTTCCTTGATTAGCTTCTCCTGACAGTGTCCATTCATAGACATTCTAAGGTTTTTACAGAACAAAGGCAGGCTTAATAATGGAATCATTGTTGTAGGTGCCAATTAATATCTGTAATGTTATACTTTGCATCACTTGAAAAATCTGTAGTTCTAAAACCTTTGCTTATTTAAGACTATTGTCTTTCTTTGTGTTGGAATTTTCTTGCCTATTGCTTTCCACCTCACTCATGCTAACCTTCATCCACAACTTCTATCATCTGTACCAGACCCTATGGCCAGCCAGTTCAGGAAATGGCTTCTCTTCTCTTCTCTTCTTTTTTTTTTTTTTTCGATTTTTATTAGATATTTTCTTCATTTACATTTCAAATGTTATCCAGAAAGTTCCCTAATCCCCCCCCCATCCCTGCCCTGCTCCCCTACCCACCCACTCCCACATCTTGGCCCTGGCATTCCCCTGTACTGGGGCATATACAGTCTGCATGACCAAGGGGCCTCTCTTCCCAATGATGGCCAACTAGGCCTACTTCTTCTATACATGCAGCTAGAGACATGAGCTCTGGGGGTACTAGTTAGTTCATGTTATTCTTCCACCTATAGGGTTGAAGACCCCTTCAGCTCCTTGGCTTCTCTTCTTAAGCTCTGTATGTATGGAAGCCAAGTCATGCTTGCATGAACCCTAGCTCCCAAAATGAATCATTTTCTCGCCTTATCCTAAACTGCCTTTATTTACTATGATAATTTATAGAAACACTTGGGGATCTTAGATACTTTGTGAGTCTGGAGAATATACTGCACCAAATTCCATCTGCAGTGATTTACTGCGACAAATCCTAAAAGCTTCAGACGAACTTTAGCAGAACTTGAGATCTCTGAAATGTTTTATTGAAGGAAAATATAATCACATAATTTTCTTCTCTCCCATATCTGTCAACACTTCCTCCTAACTCACAGCCTCCTTATCTTTAACAATTGTTTTGTGTATATATATGTGTGTGTGTGTGTGTGTGTGTGTGTGTGTGTATGTATGTATATGTATATTTTTGTGAGATAGTATATATATTAATGCATATCTAAAACCTGCTGATTCAGTTAAGTATTGCTTGAATATATATGTTTCTAGGGCTGACTATTCAGTATTATATAACCAGAGAGTTCAGCCCTGGGGATGACCAATTCCTTGTCTTTCATTAGTTGTTAATTTTTCTGTAGCTCATTATGACACATGAGACTTCCCTCATATATACTGGGGGTATAAACCGTTGTTGGAATTGTTCAGACCTTGTTTAGACAACATATTGTGGTATGTGACTTCCTTAGCATGTCTAGGAAACAATCCCACACTGACTGCCAGTTTCTTTGGCTCTTAAATTTTTTCTACCCATCTTCCACAATGTTCTCTGAATCTTGGGTATAGGAATTGTATTGTGCCTTGCATTTTGACAAGTTGTGGTTTTCTGTAATGGTCACTGCTGCAAAATGAAACCTCTTTGATGGAGTAGCAATATCTACACTTATCTAAAAGTGTAAGTTCTTTTCTAAATTCCATGTCCCCACAGGCCACATGTTGTTGGCTAAGTTTACAGTATCAGGCATATAGATGCAGAGAACTATCAGGATGAACATTATGAGCAATATTTTAAAATAACTGGAAAAAACTGAATGAACTCTAATGCCAATTAGTACTGAAATACACCTGGGGTGGTGTATTGTGAAACAGCAACCAGTAGAATTTCTGTAAAATGTAGTGGTAAAGAATGGATGGTAAGGATTGCATATTGGAAATGTAATCAATGACACTTTAATTAATAATAATTAAGTTGAAAAATTGAAAGTGAAACCATGGTAACTGTGCAGAGATCTGAATAAACTGTATGACTATGCTATTCTATGCAAAACCAATTTAAAAGTTAATATTCACAATTTAATTTTATTTACATAGATTTAGAAATATATATACATATTCAAGAGCATATAAAAGCACAGATATAGATCATAAAACTGAAAAGTAAAGGGATGATAACCCAAATCAAATCAAAGTGTGGTTTTTTAAGGGAGGCAGTAGATGAGGGACAGTCAAGAAACCTCAGTGTAGCTCAGAATAACTCATTTCTGGAATATGTGGATAATCATGCTTTTACTTTGTCTTTTATTAAAACAAAAACCACTTATCCTATGTCAACATTAGTGATATTTTGAGATTGGTCCTAGTTTTCATACCAATGGTGAAAGAAGAAAAGGGACACTCACAAGTTGTTCTCTGACTTCCACATGCAGGTCATAGCACACATGTGTACATGTACACAAGTACACACATGCTTGTGCACATACATGTGCACACACAAACACACATTAAATATATGTAAGAAATAAACATATAAAAAGAGTAGGTACTCTGATTCCAGCTCTAGCACCAACACCAAGAATTCAGTGCTGCCCTCTTTTCATTCATTCGTCACTGAAGAAAGCCTACTGAATTCTAATTTCAAGAACTCAGAGTTGTAGACAGCTCTAGAAATTGTTAAGTACTCAAATATAGGAACCAGAACTGATTACCTCTGTATAGACAAGGGACGAAAAATCATTAATTTTACAGTTTATCGAGAATGTTTCTACAAGAAAGAGAGGAGAATTTACTGAATAAGACTCTGACACAGTGATATAGAACATGTACTACTCTCCCAGAGGACCAAAGTACTGCAGTAACACTTATGGCATGAAGACTATTGAGTAATAAAGTAGATATTTAGGAAGTTGGCTGGCTACTACTCCTGGTGACCTTTAAAAGATGTTATTCTCACTGCTGTAAGTTCCTATAGAGTTGCTTCTTCATGAAATCATTGGCCCCCACTGTCCTCAGACTAGCAATGCATTACATCAACAAGAGATAACATCTCCTGAGCAGACACAAGGAAAACAAGATGTGGGCATTGACTTGAAGACACTAGAAGTATCAGAGTCAGGATGGAGGATCTAATCAGAAAGACTAGATGCAATCATAAATAGATTCAAGAAAGTGGTGTTAGATAACCCTTGAAGGAGACATAGAATTTTGATAATAACCAACCTAAATGAAATACATCCTTCAAGTGAAGACAGTGGCTGACAGACATATAACAGTAGGTCAAGGAATGTGCATAAAACCTGGTTAATTAGAATACAGTAGTATGATAATTTTTGAAAGGATTTGTTTGTATCCTAATTTTGTAAATGACTAGTTTATATGTAGGGTGGGGAAAGAGGAACAGAGTCAAGAACCAAGGGTGAAAGGATGAAATTAATATTTTCCCAACACTATCCATAACAAAGTCTGCAAAATTTAATTCCATTTTATTCTCAAGTTGGTCTTCTAATGAACAGACAAGAAAACAAAAGCAAATAAAAAGCCCTTGGGAAAGAGGAAGGGTGAGACGGAGAGGCACAAGAGCACAGGATGTCTGCAGTGTGTTAGAAAAGAACATTACCCAACCACAGGGCTTTCTGGGATCCTATCAATTAAGCTTGGCATTAGAAAGCTACTTAGAAATTGGCAGACACACAAAGAAAGAGGAGGTGGATCTGATTTTTAAAACAACACTGGTTCAAAAATCTCCTGAGAAATTATTTAAGGGATTAAAATAAATGTAAGATGTGATTTGCCTAGGAATACTGCTTCCAGAGCCTATTTTTGTTTGTGACCATGTGATGAGTATGTTTAAAAGTAATGGTTCACTTCTAGTTAGCAGAGTGGAGCCCAGTTTGCCTAAGGAATTTGTTTCGTTCTCATCTGTTTATGCCATCTGACTCCTATTTCTTTTTGTTTGTTTGTTTTGTTTTTTGAGACAGGGTTTCTCTGTATAGCCCTGGCTGTCCTGGAACTCACTTTGTAGATCAGGCTGGCCTCGAACTCAGAAATCTGCCTGTCTCTGCCTCCCGAATACTGGGATTAAAGGCGTGTGCCACCATGTCCGGCTCTGACTCCTATTTCTAATAAGCACTTTCATTTTCATGCATCACAGCTTTTATTTCTTAAATTTATTCTTGATACAATTTTAAAACAGAGTTTCTGAGACCAACAAATGAATTACCTTTGTTTTATGCCAAGAACAGGCTGCATTGCAGTAGATTCTAGAGAAAATTGTCTAAAATGCTTTAGCCAGAAGAGAAGTTTCTCAGGGCGAGACAGTGTGCTTTAGGAAATATAAACTAATAAATCTGAGCTTGGTACAGTGGCTCACAGCCAAAATAATAATCCTGAGTGTTGTGGATAGCCCTGGGGCTAATTATATTTGATGTTAATTTGATTATATTTGATGTTCTTCTGTGAGTGGTTGTGAACAAGGAATGAATCAGCACTTGCTTCCCACCTTAAACCTGCTTCCCACCTTAATTTGTAAAACAAAGGAGAGCTGATGATTGGGCAGAAAAAAGAGAAGGTGGAGCAGAAGGGGAGGGAGAGAAGAAGGAGAAAATGGAAGAGGGAGAGGATGCAAAGGAGAAGGAGGAAGAAGAAGAAAAGCCGAGCAGAAGCACATGGCCTGGAGAAACGCCAAGTTCTAAGGGGACTCATTGATGTGGAAGATGGTAGAGTAGCAGTAGATCTGCCCAATCTAGACACATAGCATGTATTCATATTAACTGAGTTGTGCTTCATTGCAGGGGCATATTTGGATGGAGATTTACCGCAACACCCAAGGGTCTAGATGCCAGCCTGGGCCACATGAAATGAGGCAGTGTCTGAGAGAGAGAGAAAAAAAAAATACAAATCAAACTAGTTATTTCATTCTCTTTCTCTTTATACTTATTTGTGTGTGTATGTATGTCTGCATGAGTATATGCCATATGTATACAGGTACCTGTGGAAGCCAGCAGAGGGCGTCAGATCAATTGGAGTTGGAGTGACAGATAATTGTGTGGTTTTCAACATGGATGCTGAGGAACAACCTCAAGAAGCAATATGTGCTGTTAACTTCTGAGCCATTTCTCTTGTCCAAACTTGTAATTTCTTACATGCTAGTATATCTCTGAGTAGAGATAAAATAATTCATACATTAAAAATCATAATTATAGATTCATGGCATGTCATCAAATAGTTCTTGAGATACATTATTATTTTTTTGTTGGTAAGTTCCATTAATTATCTAGTGATCCTTATGTTTAAAATTATAGTGAACAAAAATCTAAAGTATAGGCTTTTCTCAAAATGTTTGCACACCTGTTAAACAAACTTTCATCACCTTTTATATCGCCACTCTGCTAACAACAACAGCAACAACAAAACAATTTTCCAGAACTATTAAATCATAATCTAAATGATGCCATTTTCAAATACTTTCCAGGAACATTTCCAGCCATCTTGAACATAGTTAGAAACGTTAAGTGAGAAGATGTTTTGCTACACCGTCTATGTTAGAAGCAAGTGGCTGTAGGGGTGAAACATAATATTCAGTCTCATACAGCCTTATACAAGCAGAACTTGTATTTAACAAGCCTCTCAGTGGTTTCTTCATAGAGATTTGAGTTTGAAAATTGCTTGGCTGGATGGTCTTTACCTAAAGATTTACTTTTTGTTAAGGACCACCCTATTTTATGTAACTGTCCTTGAGAATGATTTTATTTTGATATTGAGTTTAGGCTCAAATTCTGGTTCTCAAAGGTAGTTTGTGACCAGATGTCTGACTTTGTATTACTTGAGCAGTTTTCTCATTCATCAATGTTGGAAGTTAATTGTTCCTCACACATTTGCTATTTAATTATATATCCAACCTCTGGCATACAGCTGAACTTAATAACTTGGATTTATAATTATTGCTACTATTTCTATTATTTTTAAAGCCTGAATTTCCCACCTTAATTCATGTTTGCTAATGGGATAGTACAGCCCATAATAGGTTAAGGATAGACTTTTTGTCTTCTTTGTTTCCTTTTAAAAGAAGATACTTAAAACACATTGTTCATGGCAGAAGATAAAAAATATAATCTTCATAGCATTATGTAGCAAATTTAGGAGTTTAAACACTCAACTATGGAGGAAAGCTCCCTAAGGCTCAGAAGTTACAAGACTCAGAAACATTCCCTCTTGTAAAGAGACAGAAAGGACTTATGACTCAGGAAGAAAGCAACCTACAAGTCTCAGAAAGTTCCTGAAACTAGCAAAACAAAGGGAAACTTTCCATGAGGTTACCAAAGTAGTAAACAAATCTGTGAGGAGGAAAGTTTCAGATCATCCCAGATACCAGGAGAAATGTTCTGACCTCAAGATTTATCTACATGTCATGCAGATTGTGCCAAGGGTTTTCGGTTTTGTGAGTAGCCATCCATATTGATAGGGGATTTTCAGTCATATAGCTGCTTTTTTGTCTTGCTTCTGTTCCTATAAGTAATCTCTCTCACACACTCTATTCCTATAATTAACTTCAATAAACTTATTTGTACACCAAGGTGAATCTGGGTGCAATCCTTCTATATTTTATCATTGGTTCTGTATCTCAAATAAGAAACACTTGTTACTTATTTGTCTCCAGTGATGAGTTTGGTTGATCATCCACATTAGAGATAAGGAAAGAGTAATATGTTCCTTAGTTTTTCCTAACTATAATAAATACCCAAGATATTCAATTTACAAAGATAAAAGGTTTTGTTTGCCTTAAAATTCTAGAAATTTCAGCCCATGATTGAGAATGTCTCTGATGCCTTTACACTTCTGGTGGTGAAGCCACATAATCATGGAAGGTAGTAAGCAGTATGAAAAGGCTGTTCACCTCATAGCCAGGGAATCAAAGGAAAGAGAAGAGCCTGGATCTCACTGTCTTTCTCAAGGCCACCCAATAATCTAAATACTTACAAGGTCCTAATGCTTAAGCATTGTACTACCTCCTACCTGTGTCATGCTGAAGACCATGTCATATAGACCTTTGACCACACTTAAGGTGCAACTGTAGCAAGCAGTGATGCAATGTCTTCTAAGAACAAATTTTTGACTCTGAGTACACCCTAGACAGATTTTCTGCATGGCTATTGGAATGAACTGATCCAGTCTGACTTCTCTTCCTACCTTGATAATTATGCTCCGGCTTACCTGAATTTAAGGAGAAGCATCTAATTAGTAGCCCAGCTATACAAAACTTTATTGAGAGACTTTTGACCCCAACTGTATCTCACAGCAAGAAAAAAACGTGGTGTCTTTGCTGGCTTAGCTTTATGTCAACTTGACACAGCTAGAGTCATTTTAGAAGAGAGAATCTCAATTGAAAAAAAAAAATGCCTCAGCAGATTTGCCCTTGACCTAGCCTGGGAGGTATTGATCATTACTATGGGAGGACCCATTCCACTTTGGGTGGTACTACCCTGGGCTGTTTGTCTTGCGTGCTATACAAAAGGAGGCTGAGCAAACTGATAAACAAACCACTAAGTAGCGCTTCTCCATGGCCCCTCTATCCGTTCCTACCTCCAGGACTCTTTCCTTGAGTTCCTGGTCTGACTTCCCTGGATGATAGAGTACAAACTGTAAGATGAAATAAACACTTGCATCCCCAAGTTGCTTTTGGTCTTGGTGTTTTATCACAACCAAGAAACCCTAAGACAGTACAGATGTTTCATTTATCTAAATTGCTAGAAGTTAAAAATTAACATAATCTATAAATTAAAAATTGTTTGTATATATGTATGTATATTTTTGTGTTTGTAGGTAGTCACATCGTGGTGCACATGTAGATGTCTAATGGATGTTAGGTCACAACTTGTTAAAGTGTGAAAAGCAGTTCTCTCCTACCATGTAGGTCCTGAAGATCAAATTTAGACCATCAGGCAACAACTGCTTTAACCTTACTGTTAACCTACATTGCCAGACAATCAATTATCTATCTATCTATCTATCTATCTATCTATCTATCTATCTATCTATCTGTCTGTCTGTCTGTCTGTCTGTCTGTCTGTCTATCTATCTATCTATCTATCTATCTATCTATCTATCTATCTATCTATTTATCTATCTTCTATCATGTGTTTGTCTGTATCTGTCTGCCTGTTTGCCTGTATGTAATAGATGTGTTTGTGTTAAAATGCATATAGAAGTCAGAGGATACTATCAAGTGTTATTCCTCTGGTGGCTGCCTACCTTTTGCTTTTGAAAGAAACTTGAAAGAAACTCTCTCATTGGCCTAGAACTCACAAAGCAGGCCATACCAACTGGCTGTGAACCTAAGGAATCCACCTCTCTCCTGCGCAAGATTGAGATTACAAATGTGTGTCCTATGCTTCACTTTTCTTTTTCATTTGAATTTTGGGTTCCTCATGCATACCTATGAAGTGAGTACTTGGCTGAAGGAACTATCTCCTCTGCACTGTAATTTTTTTAAGTGAAAACAATCAATTTACAAATCACTTTAACAAATATATAAACATCTACAATTCTATTACCAGTGTCTTCCTATGTACTGATAAATTACTATCAAGTGCCACAAAATATTTTTCATTTCCTAGTTTCAGCTAGTGAAAATACTCATAGCTTAATGATTTTCTACAAATTGAGATACAAACACAAACAACACATTATCATTCCTAGAAAATGAGTAATACAGCAATTAATATCCGAGAAGAATATTTTTATAGCTTATTTACTTGCCTACAATTTGAAGCTTTATTGAATCAAATTCTTGCACACTATAAGCACGTACTGTCTTTCCTCAGTATTAACACCATAATGAAACATACAAACGTTCCTGACATTTGCCTCTACTCACTCTTCTTCTGAGAACAGAAAGCAACAGGCTTTGCGAGACTTTAATCCCACTAAAATCCCTTAAGGTATTTTAATGATACTCATACAAACAAAAGGTGTATCAGTTACAGATTATCTATGTCAGTGCTCACACTTATTTTATAAATTTGTGATATGTGGTGACTCAAGTGAAAAGGCTCAGTGTGCAGCCCCTGCTGTGTGGTTTAAGTGCAGTATTGCAGAAACTTCTCTGGCTGCATTGCAGAGAGGTGTCTAGTACAACGTGTTAAATGGTTACCATCCTGAGTAAATTCTTTCTTTTAGAAAACTGATGATGTCCCTAGGAGCATTGTCTCTAGAACAGTCAAGGTTTTCTATGCAGTTATGAGGCCTTTTCTCCCATTAAAGAATTTGGAGGACTGAATGCCAGTGGATATAGAGTTGATACATTGATCTCTGCAGTAATTGAAACAACTGTGGATCATTATAGGAAACCTGTAATTTTTTTCTTTCTTGAAGTTACTGGGTTTCTAAACTAAACATCAGGTCTATACACATTCCTCTTCTCTTCACAAATAGCATAGCCTCACATTAAAAGCTATTAGTAGCCTCCAACTTCAATTACTCTTTAACGCAGTGGTTCTCAACCTTCCTAATGCTGAGACCGTTAATTAAGTGTCTCATGTCATGGTGACCCACAACCATAGATTTATTTCATTTCTACATAACGGCTACAATGTTGCTACTTTTATGAACTGTAATGTAAATATCTGAGATGTTGGCTAATATGTGACTCCCTAACCCACAGGTTGAGAACCTCTGCATTAATGCAAACTAAATGAAATTGCATGTCAATATGGTTGTTCCAATAATTCAATGTATGAGTTAACTAAATATGAATATAAATCCACAAAAGTCAAGACCAAGTTGATTGATCAGTAATAAATCCACAGTTTATAGTACGACCTAGCAAGGCTATTTTTTGTTTTTACCACCATTGCTTTTTGCCTTGTCATATGCTTCTTCTAATAAGCATAGTAACATGCGGAGCAGCCAGTTCCCTGTGCTGGTAAAGATTTAAGAACCAACAGAAGCTTAAGCTGTCTGCTGACTCAGCCTCCTCCTGGGGCTCTGCCAAACTGAGTTAAGACTGGAGATCCTCCCGGGTTCACAGGAAATTAGCTTTCAGTAAAAATATCCCCAGGGCATGTGTAAAATGTCACTTGCTACATGTCTGAGATGTATTCTATAGAAAAGACTGAAAACCTTTATTGTCTCCAGCTGTGGAGTATTCTGGTTTTTCCTTTCCAGAGCCCAGTCAATGGTGAGTTCTGCAGCTCTCAAGAAGACATTCGCTCATTGGCTTTCTTATAGCTGTTTTTAAAATTATGACATTTGGGACTTCTTAGAAATATTTTGAAATGTACACATGGTTCAGAACTGATATCCAATACTAGCAATGAAAATTTCAATATTAGCAAGGAGAAAAGGTAAATGCAAAATCCTTAAAAAAATCAGTTATATATTTTGTATTATTTATTTAAACATTTTCATATATATATATATATATATATATATATATATATATATATATATATCCTAAATGATATTGATAACATAAATCTTGAAAGAATATTGAAGTTACATTAAAGCTCTTGTGAAAAGAAAAAAAAATTTCCAAATTTTGGATTACCTTCTATTACTGAACTAAATAATTGGATGAGGGCTAGAGAGATGGTTCAGTGTTTAGGAACACTGACTGTGCTTCCAGAGGTCCTGAGTTCAATTCCCACCAACAACATGGTGCCTAACAACCATCTGTAATGGGATCTGATGCCCTCTTCTGGTGTGTCTGAACACAGCTCCAAATGTACTTATATAAATGATAATAATAATAATAATAATAAGAAGAAGAAGAAGAAGAAGAAGAAGAAGTTGGAGGAATTTCTCAACTCAAAAGAAAAAAATTGAATAAAGCAGATATCATGTCATGTGAGAAAATGAGGTACACAAAGTCACCTGGAGACATAAATAAAACTATCTATCTATCTATCTATCTATCTATCTATCTATCTATCTATCTATCTAATATATTAGAGAGACAAATATGAAGATATTACAGTGTATATGTATGTATGGAGATATAAAACAACTGTATATGTATGTATACTTACAGTATACTTCTATATATAAAGATATAAACCACCTTTGTGCGGAAATGTTGACCTCAGTTCCCTCGTCACAGATGCAGACAATTCTGTGGCATACCTCATGTTCAGAGTTCCCCTGCGGGATCTGGCTGAAGCTACCCATAAGAATTTTTTCCGAAGATTGAGCCTTTGTCTATTGCACCTCCAATATTTCCTCAAAAACTTACTTGCACGCAGATTTTCTTCTCAAGCTCTGCCTCTGAAGAACCTACCATTGCATAACAGTCAATCTGTTTCAAAGGAGAGTGGGAAACCTTGGCCTATCTAGTGAAACAGAACAAGGAAGTTAACACACTTAAATTTCACTCGTTTTTCTGTATTAAAGGATCCTGGCACTGCCTGGGTCGCCAGGAACTAGAAACTGGACAGCACAGAGACCTGGGATAGAATTAAAAATGACCAACCAGTGACGGCGGCTGCCAGGGATCCCTCCCATAATCAGCCACCAAAATAAACACTAAAGCATATGACAGCAAGATCATGCTGAAAGGGACCTGATATAGCTGTCTTGTGGGAGGCTATACCAGTGCCTGGTAAACACAGAAGTGGAGGCTCACAGTCAGCTATTAGTTGGAACACAGGACTCCCAAGGTAGGAGCTAGAGAAAGTACCCAAGGAGCGGAAGGGGTCTTCAACCCTCTAGGTGGAAGAATAACATGAACTAACTAGTTCCCCCTGCGCTCATGTCTCTAGCTGCATATATGGAAGAAAATGGCCTAGTTGGTCATCATTTGGAGGAGAGGCCCCTTGGTCATACAGACTCTATATGCCCCAGAACAGGGGAATGCCAGGGCCATTATGTGGGAGGGGGTGGGTAGGGGAGCAGGGCGGGGACGCGGGAGGGTAAGGGAAAATTTCTGGATAACATGTGAAATGTAAATGAAGAAAATATCTAATAAAGAGGGAAAAAAAAATGACTGGAGAGAGCCGGGCGTGGTGGCGCACGCCTTTAATCCCAGCACTCCAGAGGCAGAGGCAGGAGGATTTCTGAGTTCGAGGCCAGCCTGGTCTACAAAGTGAGTTCCAAAACAGCCAGGGCTACACAGAGAAACCCTGTCTCGAAAAACAAAAACAAAACAACAACAAAAACAACAACAACAACAAAAAAAAACCAAAAAAAAAGACTGGAGAAAATAAGTAAATGAAATGGTACCTAATGAATTCAGCTATAGTCATATACTGGAGCCTAGCCCATTTGTCATCAGAGAGACTTGATCCAGCACCTGATGGGAACAGATGCAGTGACCCACAGCCAAACATTAGGCAAAGCTCATAGAATCCTATACAATAGGGAGAGGAAGGATTGTAGGAACCAGAGGGGTTAAGGAAATGGCAAGAATGCACAGCCTAGAGAATGAGCCTCACAGGGCACACAGAGAATCGGGGAGCTGGTATGGATCTGAACTAGATCCTCTGCATATACATTATGGTTGCATTCACATGAGATTCCTAACGTGAGTTGTGCTGTTTCTGACTCTTTTGCTGGCTCCTGAGACCCTTTTCCTCTTACTGGGTTACTTTGTCCAGATTCAATATGAGGGTTTGTGCCCAGTTATGCAATGTTCCATTGATATCCCTAGGAGGCCTCCTCTTTTCTGCAGGAAAGTGGAGAGGAGTGGATCTGAGGACTAGAGGACCAGGGAAGGGACTGGGAAAGGGGAGTGAGGGTGTAATATATGAGAGAAGTTAGGATGTAATATATGAGAGAAGAATAAATAGAATGAAAAAAGAAGTTTAAAAAAAAGAATAATACTGACTGTCAATTTTAAATAAAAAATTATGAGCAATTTAGGATTATATGTGAAGAAATCAATCTAATATGTAATTTGAAAAACTTCGGGTAAAATCAGTTTCTTTCAAACCCATTTGAGGAAAAACATGCCTATAGTTAAGAGAAGTGGATATGCCAACAATTCTGTAGTGAGGGAGACTTCTTAAAACAATTAAAATGTTCTCTTTGAACATGGCATAACTACTGCACTCAGAACTAACAACAGTTATGCTTACTTGCACTATACCTGTGTAAAAATCAAAGGAGTTAACATGCTAGCACGGATCTGGGGACAGGCTTGAAAGCCCTCACTCCTACCCGAGGAGCTATTGGCAGTTAATGGCTCTGGGGGGGGGGGGGGGGGAGGTGGGGCGAGGGGTAATCACCTAACTTTGGGATAGAGCCAATAGTAATTTGCCCATATTCCAGTAGATGACCTCACACTCGTGAACACGCAGGCAGCAGCCCTAAATGTGCTTATTGAGTTAATTGTAGGAAGCTATCTGCATGGAAGGTGTGAAAGGCATTGGAGGGAGCAAGTTCAGGACTTCTATATGGACTTCTCAGAGAATACATTCAAAATATTTTAAAGTTATTTTTTAAGAAAACCTAGTCATTTGGGCATATGCTAAGGAGTGGTATAATCACATCATATGATAGATTTAGCTTTTTAAATTTGTAGTAAATCTTATTTTGGTGCTTCATCAAAGAATACAATATATATTCAAAAAATTTTAATTTAATTTAATTTTTTTTACTTATTTACTTTACATTGTGCTTACTGTCCCCCTCCTGGCCACCCCATCACACAACTCTTCGCCCATCTCCCCATCCCCTTCTCCTCTGAGCTGGTGGGAGCCCCCAATTGCCATTCCCCACCCTGTTACTTCAAGTCTCTGTGAGGCTAGGTGCTTCCTCTCCCACTGAGCCAGACAAGTCAGCCCAGTTAGAAGAACATATCCCATGGTACAGGCAAAGAACATATCCCATGGTACAGGCAAAGAACATATCCCATGGTACAGGCAGCAGCTTTTGGGCTAGTCCCTGTTCCAGTTGTTCTGGACTCACATGAAAGGCCAAGCTGCCCATCTGCTATATATGAGCATGTGAGAGGGGAGGCCTAGGTCCAGCCCACGTATGTTCTTTGGTTGGTGGTTCAGGCTCTCAGGCCCCACAATCCTTCCTTCTATTCTTCCTTAAGAGTCCCCAGTCTCCATCTATGGTTTGTCTGTAGGTGTCTGGATTTGTCTGAGTCAGCTGATAGGTGGCGCCTCTCAGAAGACAGCCATGTTAGGATCCTGTCTGCAAGCATAACAGAGTATCATTAACAGTGTCAGGTGCTTGCCAATGGGATGGGTCTCAAATTGGCTGGGTTATTGCTTGGCCATTCCCTTATTCCCTGCTCCAGCCCTGGTACCCGCACTAAGGAGTCTCCATACTGATTTTCAGAATGGCTGCACAAGTTTGCTTTCCCACCAACACTGAGTAAAGATTTCCTTTCTCTTCATCCTTAGCAGTGTTTGTTGTCTGTTGATTTGGTGATATTAGCCATTTTGGCTGGGATAGGATGAGATCTCAAAATTGTTTTAATTTGCATTTCCCTAAGTGCTAATGATGCTGAACACTTTTTGATGTATTTCTCAGTTATTTTTATTTATGCTTTTGAGAACTCTCTGTTCAGATCCATAGCCCATTTTAATTAGGTCATTTATTTTATTGACTCTGCCTTTTGAGTTATTTATATACTCTGTATTAGTCCTCTGTTGGGTACATAGCTGGCAAAGATTCGTTCTCACTCTGTGGCTTTCTTCTTCACTTGACTCTTTCCTTGCCTATACAGAAGCTTGTATGATTTTATGAGATCCTACTTATCAAGTTTTGGCATTAGTTCCTGGGCAAATGGTATACTATTCAGGAATTTTTCCTACACTTACATCTTTTAGGGCACTGCTTATATTTCCTCTAACTTGACGTCCTACTCCACAGATACTTTCTCAGCAAGTGTTTACCATCCTTTTCACAATAGGTAGGAAATAGAAACAAGCTAAATGTCTTTCAATAGATGAATGGATACTGGAAAAGCAGAAGGGAGTTCCAACTAGGGAGGAAGAAGAAAAGTTAAGTATTGAGATTATTTGATACAGCTTTAAGGAATCATATTGTTTTATATGTAATACTTACAAGCACACACACACACACACACACACACACACACACGGAGGTTTATATCTCTTGGGATGACAATATTCCCTACAAGAACCATAGGTAACAAAATCCCAGCACTAGGAAAGAGAAACTTCCTTTTGAATGGTTAGCCAGTGTATTAAAAATGACTCCCAAAGCAGTATAGACTACTGGTTTAGTACTTTGTTGCCTCTCAGAAGTAGGAGGTAAACCCTTGTTGCTACAGACACTGTAAACTTAGGACACAGGACTTGGATAATTTGAACTGGAACTAACCTGAAAACCTCTTTCCTGTAGTATAGTGTCCCTGGTACCAGAAAATCCTATACCTGCTGCCACAGGAGGGGAACAAATGGAAGTCCTATCTGACTGTGACATGGCAATGAATAATGTGACAAGATTTCCATAAAGGTGCCGCAAGTACTAGTGAGGTCATAGAAATTAGAAAAGAATCAACCACTTTCACTTTGTTTTACCAACACAATTCCTAACTACATTTGAAGTCTTGCCCTTATACCCACAGGTAAGTATAGCTCCCACCTCTCATCAAACAAGCTTCTCTTTACAGAAAATGGAGGCCATCCCAGAAAGCCACCACTGGATACAGCACAGAAATCAATGGATGATGGTGATCCTAGCTCCAATGGGTACATTTACATCACAAGGGTTTTACCTCAGGGCTCAGGGAACATTGCCAAAGAGGGACTGGGAAGATTATAAGAACCTGAATACAAGAAAGTTGCTGTGAGCAGAAGTCCAATGTGATGTAATGTAGCAAAAAAGGTCCAGTGGTTTTAATGGAAGCAGACTGAGTTGTATCTGATACATTACTTTTGAAATAATTGTGAAATACCACGTAGAGAAGTTGAGCAGGCAACCACCTATGCCAGCCAAGAGGGAAAGATGGGGTATAAGAGCTACACTTGAGAATCATTAGTATAGAGAGAGTATAGAATCCCACACACATAAAACAAAAATAACACCGTGTGACTGGATTAGATAAGCAGGTACTGAGACTATAGATTATAGGAGCCAGAGGGAAGGCTAAGTAGGTAAAAGAATGTGCTCTGCAAACCCATCGCTGGAACCCACATGAGAACATACACCACTAGTTACATGTCATCCTCTGCCATCCCCGTGTGCGCAGTGAACATACAGTTATGGCAAATAAAGATTTAAAAAATAGTAAGCTGTTATGAAGACCAGGTAAATTGAAGAAAGAAAGTTGAACAGGATCAGCTTGTGACATAGAAGGAGAATCAGACCTTTGTTGCTTTTAGAACCCAAATGTAGAAGATATGTCTGCTATGAACAATGTTCTGGAGAGGGTAAATAGTATAACAATTGAAAGTAGAATTGTAGGCTCTGCATTATAGAGGTTACTGGGACCTTGAATAGAGGTGCATAAGGGAGCAATAGCCATCTAAAAACAGCAAGAAAACACATTGTTTCTTATTTCTACTTTAGTGTCTGGATCTCAAGTGAATCTAAAAAAGTGATGGCTGTCATGGGTCCTATAAACTTATGATACAAGCCTTTGCTTTATCATGGAACTATTTGGGACTCAATTTTAGCTGGGGTATCAGCCGATTAATGGAAACAGAGTTCACAGTGAGAAGTAAGAATTGCAAAATTTTGTAGCATTGGTTCTTGTCACCAGCTGACCACCAACCTCATATACCAAACATGTTGGATGGAGTAAGAAAAAATTAAGGAGAGGTTTTTTGACAAAGTATTAATATTCTGTGATTCTTCCTAACAGAAAAGGCAAAGTATTTCAAAGGTGCTGTAGCCAACTTGGGGAATTTAATACACTCCATATCATTCAAGGACTACTTGGCAAACATGTTCACCAAGGCTAGGGCTGGCCTTTTGATGAGGCCTTTTGAGGATAGAAAAGAAATTACAGCTTCTTCACTGTCATCACACACTTTCAAGTTCAACTAGTGAAAGACATTCAAGACATCTGCCATTGGTGTGATCTCATCAGGATTTTTCCTGTTGTGGTCTAATGCTGGTTTTGGCCCAAGATGGTGTGTCAGTTAGGCTTTTCTTATATGACAAACCCAGTCACACACTC
Organism: Mus minutoides; assembly: GCA_902729485.2. Classification (NCBI taxonomy): domain Eukaryota; kingdom Metazoa; phylum Chordata; class Mammalia; order Rodentia; family Muridae; genus Mus; species Mus minutoides. The sequence continues at coordinate 82,254 of LR751580.1, read as the reverse complement.
ATCAGTAAATTAAAAGATAAAATGTTTGAGATTTCCACAGACAAGATGGAAGTAGGCATGTGAAAGATCATGCTAACAAGTTCCCCTCTCAGTTCTGGGATGACTTTGCTCACAATCTTGGCAGTGCCAGTGGATGCACTGTGTGTGTGTGTGTGTGTGTGTGTGTGTGTGTGTGTGTTTCCTATCTGTGGCTTAAGATACGAACTCTCAGCATCACCCTCCAGAGGCTATTTCAACCATCTTCTGCCATGCTGTCCCCATCATTAAGGATCCTAACACTCTGCAATAAGTTCAAAATAACCTCTTGCTTCTATGTGTTGCAAATACAAGGGTCCAAAGGGTCGTGGTATTTTAACACAATAACAGAACAGTAACTGACAACATACCATTTGTTTTTGAACTCATTTTCTCTGCACTTACACTGAGCTAAGCAGTTTCATAATTATTCAATTTAACTCTCACATGACAGCATGAAACATCTATTTTTATTTTACAGATCAGGGAACTGAAGCCATGAAATCTTAAGAGTCCTCAAGGTCACCATATTAATGAGGGGCAGATGCAGGATGCAGACCAGGTCAGTTTGATGCAGAAATCACACGTTTTATCAGCTATTCAATTTCTAGGAAGCAGGCAAATTGAATAAATAATAGGTGTTAGTTTAATTAGGAAGAAATAGAGTACAGAATATAGGGCATAACTTAAATGTTTTGGTAATTTGGGTAAGATAGGTCTTTCTGCTATAGCTAATGAGGTTTTCATGCTGTGAATATTTTATATAATTACTTGTGATATAATAATTTTTAGGATTTGGATTGCAGCCTAATTTTTCTGTTTTTTTCTCATTTACCTTTTCCATTTATCTATCTATCTATCTATCTATCTATCTATCTATCTATCTATTCACTTTATATCTGATCTCAGCCACCCCTCTCTTCCCTGTCCCTGCTCCCTCACTGACCCTCCCCCAGTCCCCTTCCTTCTCTGAGTAGGTGGAGGCCTCCCTGGGTGCCATCCCACCCTGGCATTTTAATTCTCTGCAGGACAAGTTGCATCCTCCCGCACTGAGGCCAAACAAGGCAGCTCAATTAGAGAAGTAAGCAAGCAACAGAGGCAGGGGCAGCCCCTGCTCCAGCTAGTTCTTGCTCATGGGATGGGTCCCATGCCGAGTTGGATCCATCATTGGTTGCTCTTTCCCTCAGTCTCTGCTCTATCATTATCCCTGCACTTCTTGTAGGCAGGACAGATTTTGGATCAAAGGATTTGTGAGTGGCTTGGTGTCCTTATTCCTCCACTGGGAGTCCTACCTAGCTACAGGAGGTGGCCACTTCAGGCTCCATATCCCCCACTGCTAGAAGCCTCAGCTAGTGTCACCCTCACAAACTCCTAGTAGCCTCCCCCATTCTAGGTCTCTAGCAGGTCATGGAGATGCACCCCCTCCAGCCACTGATTCCCATTCACTCTCCTGGCCTCTCACCCTGACTTTCCCCACACCTGGTTCCTGCTGCACCCTATTCCCCTCCCCATCTTCTCTTTTATTTTTCTTAATTTACTTTTATTTGTAATTCATTTTTACACTCCATATTCCATTCTCCGCCCCTCCCCATCCACCCCTCGACTGCTCCACATCCTACCCCTCCTCCCCACCCCATCGCCCACCCCTCCTGACCTCTAAACTCTCTGGGGTCTCCAGTCTCTTGAGGGTTAGGTGCATCTCTGAATGAACACAGACCTGGAAGTCCTCTACTGTAGTGTTTTTTTTTGGGGGGGGGTGTCTCATATCAGCTGGTATATGCTGTCTGTGTGGTGGTCCAGGGTTTGAAAGATCTCAGGGGTCCAGATTAATTAAGACTGCTGGTCCTCCTACAGGATGGCCCTTCTCCTCAGCTTCTTTCAGCATTCCCTAATTCTAAAACAGGGGTCAGTTGCATCTGTCCATTGGTTGGATGCAAATAACTGCATCTGACTCTTTGAGCTGCTTGTTGTGTCTTTCAGAGGGCAGTCATGATAGATCCCTTTTTGTGAGCACTCCATAGCCTCAGTAATAGTGTCAGACCTTGGGACTTCCCCTTGAGCTGGATCCCACTTTGGACCTGTCACTGGACCTTCTTTTCCTCAGGCTTCTCTCTATTTCCATCCCTGTAATTTTTCAGACAGAAACAATTATGGGTCAGAGGTGTGACTGTGGGATGGCAACTCCATCCCTCACTTGATGTACTGTCTTCTTACTGGAGGTGGGCTCTGTAAGTTCCCTCTCCCTACTATCAGGCACTTCATCTAAGGTCCCTCCCAGTGAGTCCTTGGAGTCTCACATCTCTTAGGACTCTGGTACATACTAGGGGGTCTCCCAAACCTCCTATTTCCTGAAGTTGCCTGTTTACATTTTTTCTGCTGGCCCTCGGGGCTTCAGTCCTTTCCCTCACCCAATACCAGATCAGGTTCCCCTCTACCTCCCATTCCCCCCACATCCCACCCACTTTCTCTCCCAAGTCCCTCCCTCCCTTCCTTGTGATTGCTTTCTTCTTCCTTGCAAGTGGGACTGCCTCTCTTGGGCACTTCAGATTGTTCAGCCTTTTGAATTCTGTGGATTGTATCGTGTGTATTCTGTATGTTTTTGTTTGTTTGTTTGTTTGTTTTTGTTTTTGTTTTGTTTTTTGTTTTTGGCTAATATCCACTTATTGGTGAGTACATACCATGCATGTACTTTTGGGTCTGAGTTACCTCACTCAGGATGATATTTTCTAATTCCATCCATTTGCCTAGTAAAAAACAAACAAACAAACAAACAAACAAACTAGAGAGATCTTACACTAACAACTTAACAGCACACTTGAGAGCCCTAGAACAAAAAGAAGCAAACTCACCCAAGAGGAGTAGAAGGCAAAAATAAATAGTCAAACTCAGGACTGAAATTAACCAAATAGAAACAGAAAACAATACAAAGAATCAGCAAAATCAAAAGCTGCTTCCTTGAAAGATAGATAAACCCCTAGCCAAACTAACTAAAGGGCCAAGAGGCAGTATCCAAATTAATAAAATCAGAAATGAAAAAGGAGACATAACAACAGAAATGGAGGAAATTTAAAAAATCACCAGATCCTACTATAAAAGCCTAAACTCAACAAAACTGGAAAATCTAGATAAATTGATGGTTTTCTAGACAGATGCCACATACCAAAGTTAAATCAAGAGGAAGTAAACTATCTAAACAGGCCCATATCATACAAAGAAATAGAAGAAGTCATCAAAAATCTCCCAACCAAAAAAGAAGCCCAGGGCCAGATAGGTTTAGTGCAGAATTCTACCAGACCTTCAAAGAAGACCTGATACCAACTTTCCTCAAACTATTCCATAAAATAGAAACAGAAGAAATACTACCTAATTTATTCTATGAAGCAACAATTACTCTGATACCTAAACCATACCAGGACCAAACCAAAAAAGAGAACTTCAGACCAATCTCGCTTATGAATATCAATGCAAAATACTCAACAAAATTCATGCAAACTGAATCCAAGAACACATCAAAACCATCATTCACCACGATCAAGTAAGGATCACCAGGGATGCGAGGTTGGTTTAATATATAAAAATCCATTAATCCACTATATAAACAAACTCAAGGGAAAAAAAATGTGAGCATCCCCATCCCCTCTCACAACCATTTTCTTTCCTCCCTCCAAAGACTATTTTATAAAATATTTTATTGTGACAAAACCAATAATGCTATCTGCAAGCATTTTATTAGATCTAAGTATACACACACGTACACGTACACACATACATACACATATACATGCCTACATACATATACACACATACATACACACATAAACACACACACACATATATGTAGTTGTATACATACACACATGTATATGTGTGGGGGGTTGTGTGTATGTATGTGTGTGTATGTATTTTATGGCTAGGCTGAATCTCTGCTAATCATGAGTCAGACAATTGACCTTTCACCTGAGGAAGTAGGTAGTGTTGGTTTTCCTTGGCTTTCCACTCCTTTCTAAGGCGGTACCTGATTAAAAACGGCCTTCTGCTGGGACACTATTGCCCTCTGCTGGTCTTATGGGAGCACTACTGTCTTCTGCTTCTGGCATTAAAATTTCCTTCACCCACAGAAATGACAGTGGTCTTTTGCAAGTTAGCCTCTGGACAAGGCATTGTCACTCCCTTTGGCATGACGGTAGAACTAAAGGTCAGATATCTTGTTATAGCCATCTTTTTATGTTTGCACTGGATAGATAGATAGGTGGAGATAGGGTAATGAGGGCTACAGATCTCTCAGACTTTGGTTTGCTCTTCATGGTTTCTTTATGGGTTTTGGTTTTGTTGTTATTCTTGTTCTTACAGACATTTCATTTTATAGGCATATGTCAGTATAATAAAATGGTTCAGTCAAATGGCTTTATCCTTTGAAAATGGATTGTAGAGACAGGTTGAAATGTCAGAAGTAATATTTTCCTTATCGATGTATTGGAGAGGACATGACACTTACTGGAGAGCATCCTATAAGTAAGAGAACCAGAATGCAGCTCCACCTTCCCCATTCAGGAGCTCCTGACTTTGAACATGTGATTGAACACCTCTGAGGCTTGATGTTGAAAACTGAACAAAAAATGCAACATTGTCCTTTAGGTTTATAGAAAACACATGGAATAATTCAATAGTAGTGCTTGATAAATTCAATGTTTTATGTGATAACAAAGAAAGTACTGGTGTGTGAAAATGTTGGTAGTATGAAGGAAGGCTGTACTTAAGTCTTTTCTTAAAATTAATCTCACTAAATATACCATGTATAAAAAATAGAAAGGTGACTATGAGGTTTATGAAACCATTCCCTGCCTGAATTTGTTCTGTACTGGAAATAATAATAATAATAATAATAATAATAATAATAATAATAATAAAATTTATTAAGCCAAGCCAAAACACATTGTAGGTTTGCTGCTGTTGTTGATCTGACAGCCCTCAAAGATGTACACCTCACATTGTTTTCATATGCTAATCCTAAATTTGTTTTTATTTCAACTTGCCAATCTTTGCTACTCAAATCTTGAACTGATCACCTCTGTGATTTCAAACCCCAAACCTTCGAATTTGTATACTGATAAAAAGTGTTTTAATTCTCTGATTGTACTTTACCACCCTCCTCACCACCATCCTTCTTCAATTGGCAAGTTTCTTTTTTCTTTTTTTTATCATTTTGATTAGATATTTTCTTTATTTACATTTCTTTTTTTCTTTTTTTATTAGATATTTTTTTTTCCTACTTTTATTAGATATTTTCTTCATTTACATTCCAAGTGTTATCCAGCTAGTTCCCTATATCCTCCCCCCTCCCGGCCCTGCTCCCCTACCCACCCGCTCCCACCCCTTGGCCCCTGCGTTCCCCTGTATTGGGGCATATAAAGTCTGCATAACCTAGGGGCCTCTCTTCCCACTGATGGCCAACTNATTTCAGTGTTTAAACATTTACTTATTTACTTATTATTTATTCATTTGTAAGCCTGGGGATTAAATCTAGGACGTCACACATGCTAGGCAAGTGCTCTACCACCGAGCTACATCCTCAGTCCTGGAGACTTACTTCTAAATGGAGAAATGTCACAGACTTTATGTCAGGCATCTTTTTTATTGACAGACATGGGGCTCATGGGACACTGACTGTGTCACTAGGCTGTCAGCACCATGTGGCTTAAAATTTTGATGGAAAAGTAGGAACTGCAAATCCAGACAAGCACAACTTTCCATATGATGCTTCATAACTTAAGATTCCATTCTCATTAGAACTCTCTTCCAGTAATATTACAAAAGTTTGCTGAAATTGCATTTTCAGAATGAATGCTTTATATGTTCACTAAAACTGAAAACTGGCAGACTCTCTCTCTCAACCTTCACAGTCAGGTATACAGAAGCATGGGAATTTAAACAGGTTCCTCAAATAGGCCACCACTATTCCTGGTATACTTGTAGGTAAATAGAAAGAAAATTACATTGCAATTTCATTTTCATTTGTTTCAATGCTTACATTAAAACTTGGGTATTAGAGATATTTTAACATTTCTGATTTTTGAAAAGAAATCTTTGTGTTGTCATTATTTCCGATTTAAGTTAATGGTGGTAAGGAAATAGATTTTGAATAACATTTCTTTAATAGTATTTTGAAGCTTCTTGGCACAGAATACAGTCTGTTATGATAAAATTCTCCACCCCAACCCCATGTGTGTGCATGTGTATGTGTGCATGTGCATGTGCGTGTGTGTGTGTAAAGAACATTTTTTGTTCTTGTTGGAAATTACCTATGAAGGTGCAGTTGACCTTGCTGCCAGGCTGCTGTGACACCTGCAGAACTTTCTGGGAAAGTTTCCACATCGTGTTGTGAAACCTCCCTACGGGTGAACTCCTCTGGATGCCCCACTTGTCAGGTAAACACTGTAGGAGCCAGAAGGGAAGAACACAGCAGGAGGAGGGAGGTCACCAGGAGGAGGGAGGTCACCAGAAGGAGGGAGGTCACCAGGAGGAAGGAGGTCACCAGGAGGAGGGAGGTCACCAGGAGGAGGGAGGTCACCAGGAGGAGGGAGGTCACCAGGAGGAGGGAGGTCACCAGGAAGAGGGAGGTCTTTCTTCAGGTGCAGGCTCCCTCTGCTGCTGAAGCTTGCTGGAAGGGGTCTTACCAGATTAAGTTCCAACATGGCACATACCTCCATGAAGAGTGGATTTGAAGCTAATAGGTAGCTTTGGCTAGTGTGCCCAAAGCCGAATCATGTGGAGAACTCTTGCTAATATTTATTACAATATGGCTTGTTTTTATCACACTGCAAACCAGTAGAGGGGTCATCTCAGTAACGAAGCCAGGAATTCAAACTTCTTGAGGTAATCTACTTACTAAGATAATCATGGCATTTTCTTACAATTCTCCTTTACTACTTGTCAATAAAATAAAACTGTCCAACAGATAAATGAATTTATCATTAGATGGTGCTATATGCCCATGTCATTTAATATTTTCTCAATAGCTAGCATTTTATTTTAATAACTGTGGCTCTATAAGTTTAGGTAAAGGCAACTTGAAATTAAGAAATTTACAAATTACCTAAAATTTAAGTGAGATTTGGCAAACTAGGCGCATTTTTTTTAGCAGAGCAGGAAAAAAAAAAAAAAAAAAACCAAAGCAAAACCATTAGAAAATGCAGAGCTTGTGTGTGATTAACATTGATCTGTAAACATGTGTGTCGGCTACATCACTGTATCAGATGAGTCTGTTACTATTGCTGTGGGTGCTGGACATCTTTCTCCCCATTTGAACAATCTTGAGGCCGTAATACGAGAATCTGATCCATAGTAAGGCCCCCACCAGCTGTTACTGCATTCTGAATCATCTTTCTATTCCCCATTTCTGAACTTAGAAAAAATTTGAAGTTTTCCACCTGATCCATATAATACCAAAAAGGAACAAAGTAAAAAATAATCTACTTGGACTTAGTGGCATTCATTCACTCACACAAAATTATACTGTGCCATCATGTAGTCTAACAAAGCAGCCTGTAGTGGACAGAAAGTGATAAACATTTACAAAAGGAACAGACGGTGTTCAAGTGAATTGAAGTCAACAAGAAGTACCTACCTGATTAGGGTCCTGGACATACACATGTACCTTCTGCCATTGCTCTAATATTAATCTATTGGCATCTGACAGACAGTGGCCTACAAGTGATCTCAGTAGCACTGCATAGCTTCAACAACTTTAGTTATCTGTAAGTTACATTTAAGAATTATAAACAAGCCTATGAAACAAACCCTTGCTGGTCCTGAGGAAGATGGCTTCCCTTATCTCTGGACTAGTTTGTGCTTTTTTGATTCATTATTATGAACTAATACTCTTGCTGTGTTTCCTCGGCTATAACAGTGCCAGACAACATTAAACTTGTCTGTTTCTAAAATTTCTCCATGTTGGATCAGATTAAATTATAGAAAATGTATAAGAGCAGAGGAGATCCACTCTCTAAAAAGGCAGAAATGGACTTCTGAAACTATTGCACTGCATGGCAAAATTTGAGGGTTGTAGTAACCACAGTATGCTGAGTTAGTCAATGATAAATTCACACTTCATTTTTAATTTTAAATGTCAAAATGTGAAGGCTATGTGTAACATAGGTAAGATATGTTCTAGGAACAACCGTTCATTTTAATATTTTCTATCCAGAGTGTTCTCTTTTAGAACCACAGCCAATAATTTTCTATTTCTGCTTCCTCTTCCTCTTTTTTTTCTCTTCCCTTTCCTGCCCTCTCTTGGGGCTCCCGAAGACCATTTCAGAAGAATTCACCCTTAAAGCCACACAAAGAATACAGCAGTGGTTTTTGGAGAGGGAGCTAAGAGAGGAAAGGTGACATATGAGAACCCAGAGGACATCCATCCTACACCAGGCTTGATGCTAGTATCAAGCATTGAACCAAGTGGAGATAAGGGATGTCCTGAGCTACTGAGGTTCAATGATAGGAAAGCAGGCATTACTATCAAACACAGGATGTGGGCAGCCCAAGATCAAGCAGGGTAAAGGAGTAGTCAATGGAGCAGTGATGGCAGGGTGCAGAGGAGAGGCAGCCTGTAGCTTCATAACACATTGCATCCGTGGCCTTATCTGTGCCAAGTGTTAAGTTTGATGGTGAATGGCTTGCCCTACTTGGGTGCCTGGAGCTCCAGAGTCCAGGCAGTGGGAAGTGCAGGGCATGGATCAGGAGCAGGTAGAGTTGGGGTTGAGGTGATGGCCTCGTGTTTAAAGTCAGAGCTGAAGAACCATACTTGGTGACTGAGACAGCTGAGTGGTTTATGTCAAAGTTGATCTTGGTTCATTTGAAGTTAAAAATTATAAATGGTCATAAAACTCAAATTTGTTTCCTAAGATGAAACATTGGTTCTCCGTGGTCATGATATGAATTTGTGCCATTCATTATGTTAACAATGGTTCCTGATAAAGTTATGTATTTTTTAGCTGTCATAACAGGATATGCCTGTGAGGAAACAAGGAGAGGATGCTCCTGGGATAGCCACCCTAGCCCCCTTTCCATTGAAAGAAACGTGGGCCAGAATTTTCTACCATTGTGGCTTGGATTAGTCTTACCAGGTGAAAAAAAGATTCTGGGGTCACAGGGATTTCTTCCTAATTTTTTTTTCTGGTAATTGAGGCACCATTGCCCCTTGGACACACTAGATTCCAATTGGGAGGACGTCTTATATCACTATTAACACACCCTTGAATGAGCACCCTGGGATGCTTTTGAGTTTGAGAACCTCTACATTTTATGTATTTCTACATACACCTCAAAATTTAAAATTCAAATGTAAAACAGAGGTTTCAAGAATGAGTTTCATCTCATACTACGATATTGACAGCATTTACTGCTGTATTAAATTTTAAAGGAGACCCGGGTTCCTGATCAGAAACCTATGGACCCCTAGAAACCATTCTGGTTTCATGTAGAGTGATGATGATGATGATGATGATGACGACGACGACGACGACGACGACGACGACAAGATGATTGTACCAGTTAGCTTTTGTCAATAGCACAAAAACTAGGTCACCTGGGAAGAAGGAACCTCAATTAAGAAAAACGTTTTTTTTTTGTTGTTTTTTTTTGTTTGTTTTGTTTTGTTTTTTGAGACAGGGTTTCTCTGTATAGTCCTGGCTGTCCTGGAGCTCACTTTGTAGACCAGGCTGGCCTCGAACTCAGAAATCCACCTGCCTCTGCCTCCCGAGTGCTGGGATTAAAGGCGTGCGCCACCACACCCGGCTAAGAAAAACGTTTTTATCAACTTGACCTATAGCCAAGTTTGTGGGAGAATTTTAAAAAAATTAATGATGGGTATAGACAAGCCAGTCCATGTGTGTGTGACTACCTACTCATGGTCAGGTAGTCTCCTGTTGTACAGACACCAGGGTGAGCAAGCGACAAGGAATAACTCACTAAGCAACACTTCTTGCTTCTACTTTGGTTCCTGCCTCAAGTTACTGCCCCGCCTTCCCTTCATTATGACTGTAAACTGCAGGATAAAACAGATCCTTGCTGTTATCTTCTTCACGTGTTGTTTTTTTGTTGTCTTTATTAGTGCAACATAAAGGGGGGGGAGGGAGGACTGGAGAGAGAGTAGGGGGAATGAGAGAGAAAGAATGAAACTATTGGCTGATCAGAACTCACCTCACGCCTAGACTCACAAGAAATGAAGTCTAAGCCATTTTTTCCATGACAGCTGTTTTCACTCTGGTCCACTCATCGTGGTGAGAACTGCTACAGCACCATCCCTTCTTTCTCTTCTTGGAGCTAAATAAACGGAATGATATTCCTTATTATCATCTATCAGTCATTCTCATCATGACCTCCCCTCTTGTACTGGAGAGTCAAGAACTAGGCATTAAAACTATGTTTGCATTTTTAAAATCAAATATCTAAAAATNTTCACTCTGGTCCACTCATCGTGGTGAGAACTGCTACAGCACCATCCCTTCTTTCTCTTCTTGGAGCTAAATAAACGGAATGATATTCCTTATTATCATCTATCAGTCATTCTCATCATGACCTCCCCTCTTGTACTGGAGAGTCAAGAACTAGGCATTAAAACTATGTTTGCATTTTTAAAATCAAATATCTAAAAATCCCTGAAGGAAATGTTAAAGAAATAGTGCATATGAGCTAAGTATGTATGCTCTATGTATGTGTACTTGTATGTACTAGAGTATAGATAGGGTCTCATCCTGTAGCGCAGGTTGGCATGGAAGCTTAACTCTTCTGTATTCTTTTGAGTGATAAGATTTCAGGTGGGTTCTTAAGACCAAACCTATTAGTGTTGAAATATTTATTTTAACATCTTCAAACTGCGTAACTTTTCATTAAAATCTGAAGTTCCCATGTATAGTGAACTGTATATGTTCTTGTATATAGCTATTTAATTTCAGAAGGCCTGTTTCCTTGTCAGATAAGGATAGGTTTGGATTCGGTGGTCTCTGTAAAAATTTGTTTTTGTTTAAATTTAAAAAGAAGTATGTTTTGAACATTTGAGAAGTAGAATTTAGATATTCTACCAAAACTTTTCCGATGTTAGTGCCAGCATTACTGTGCCACACTTTCCTGACAACTCCTCTGATATTCCATGAGATGGTGCTATGTCACTATATGATAAGTTCCTATTCACTATTTCTGGCAGCCTGTCACAGAGTTAATCATGGGTTGTTGTAACTATTATTTCAAAAATGATTGCAGCAAAATTATATATATATATATATATATATATATATGATTTATAAAAAAGATTAGTGATTAAAAATTACTATTTTAATTAAAAGTTGAAATTTTTCCTTAAGTGCAGATAATAAGCATACTAATATTTGTGGAGCATATGTTAGTCTACACTGAGAACTTCCTCTCCAACTTAACATGTTTCCAAGTGTGACTGAGTAATGATTGATTGAGTTACATAATAGATTCATAGGGAAAACATCTTTCTAACTATGTGCAGTAGTCCTATTAGCTCATAAATTCTCCATGTCATTGGTATCTGCCTAAATAATCATTAACATCGGCTATATCTGTTAGAGGTCATAAAGTCAATTGAAAGATAAATATAGGATTACCCAGGGTTCATTCATAAAAATAGGAATCATCCATTTCAAACAGATAGTGATTTGATATAGAATTGTGTTTTTCACAGTGTTTGGGAAGGTTAAATAAATGAAAATGGTAACGGAGAAGGCAGGTATATTTGCAGAGACTCAGAGAGGGTGGGTCTCATGTTTGTTGCCCTGTGTGGTGGATCAGAGGCAGAAAATGACGGGCACCTCTCAGAGACAAAAAACAGCTGCCAATGTCATAGCTGCTCTGTAGAATTGAGGCTGTGATTTGCCTTTGGATGCGATGTTATTGTGACAGTAATACTGAGTGAGAATTCAAGATGTTTGCTGTACAACTCATACCTGCTGAATCTCAAGTCCCAATCCCAGGGTTCTCTACCAATATCTTATTTGTACAGGAGTTCGAGAAGGTAGATGGTAAGGAAATTAGGAAAGTAGTCCTAAGGTGTTTTAGTTAGGGTTTTACTACTGTGAACAGACACTGTGACCAAGGCAAGTTTTACAAAAAACAACATTTAACCTGTAACTGGCTTACAGGTTCAGAGAGGTTCAATCCGTCATCTAGTTCCACCCTCGTCTCGTCGTAAATCCCTCCATACCACGTACGTCTCGACTCTCAAGATGTAGAAGTAGACTTCCGAAGATCATCTTCTGACTGAAGGTCCGTCGATCCCACTCCCAGAATTCGGGTGTGGGTGTCACTGTGTGGGTTGTCCTAGTGTGTATGATTATCACGGTGAGGACCCGACTCGTATATATATTAAACCATCACACCAAGGTTGTGGCCATAGCCCGGTGTGGTGGCACACGCCTTTAATTCCATCACTCGGGAGGCAGAGGCAGGCAGATTTCTGAGTTCTAGGCCAGCCTGGTCTACAAAGTGAGTTCCAGAACAGCCAGGGCTATACAGAGAGACCCTGTCTCGAAAAAACCAAATAAAAAGGTTGTGGAAAATTGTGTAATGTATAAGAGAGTCAAACAGTGCTTAGTGTTGCAAGCAATTTCCAGTGCACATTGTGTGGATGTTTGTAAAGGGCCAGCACTCTTGACAGCCGAATGTTGTTGTCCTTTTATAAGATAATTTTATAAAGTATTTATTTTTATCCATCCATGTGAAAAATTCTGTTGGTTTAACTGTGTCTTTGCATTCTTGTAGAGAAATTGTAAGATAAGGAGTCAAGAGTAATCTACTTGTTAGTAGATCAATCTCTAGTTATTTATATTGGGGGTGAAATCTAAGGCTTTGCACATGTAAACAAGTACTTTATGACTGATCACATCTCCAGCCCAGTGGATCTCTTTACTGAATCCTAGTATTGTAAGTATGCTGTCTTATGAAGACAGAAAGAGCAAGGGTCTTGGTTGAAATCCAAGATCTGGCTCTTGGTTTGTTGTTGTGGTAGTTGTTGTAGTTGTTGTTTGTTGTTTGTTGTTTTGCTTTGTTTGCTTATTTTTTTTTTTGGTTTTGGGTTTGGGGTATTTTTTTTCTTTTTTGTTTTTGTTTTTTGTTTTGGTGAAATGTTTTCAAATAATTTAGATGCATATTTATACCAAAATTGCAAGTCTAAAAGCCTTTAAGTTTGAAAATTATGACAGACCCAAAAGGAAAGGAAATGAAAGAAAGACATGTGTGAGATGGCTTAGCTGTAAACCCTGACAACTGGATTTTGATCCTTGGAACCATTATGGTGGGAAGAAAAAACTAACTGACCCTTTAATTTGTGTTCTGTCCTCCACAGACATGCTGGGGTTTATCCCTTAATCTTTCCTCACTATTAATCATTGTAAAAAAAAAAAAAGTAAATAAATGGAGGAAGAGAAGAGGAAGTATGGATGGAAGGAGGGAGGGAGAGAAGGAGGGAGGGAGGGAGGGAGGGAGGGAGGGAGGGAGGGAGGGAGAAATTAATGCCTCTAGTGTTTATTTACTATACCCTAGATATTTGTTTAATATCTATTTTGGAATGGGAAAGAGGAGAAGTCTTGATTAAAATTGTGTGAATATTAATCTTGACTTTTTCCATGTCTTCGCATATGCCATGCAAGGTACTTTACCACTGAATCCCTGAAACTCAAGGTATTATACAGCATGGGAACAGACTGAGCTCAGGGAAAGCTAAAAGCAAAGTAAGAATATGAAGCAGAAGGTTTGCTTCTAAGATATCAGTAGCCCTTTGTCAAGTGATTCATGACCACACCAGTTCTCTCTAGGACTCTGGAACCAGAGGCTGGAAGCCATACCATCTGTGTTGTGTTATACATATGAAGACTGTGATGGTGCCTGTTGTGAAAACATTTGTCAGGACACATGCTATGATTTTCATCTAAAATGCCCCATGGTCTTCTGTTCTGTATGATTCATCAACTGGTGGAGCTGTGTAGAAGCTGTAGAATATGAGCTTAGCTGGAGGAGGTAGGTTACTGAAGAGGACTTTTGAAAGTGTTACCCACGTATAATTTTACTCAAACTTTAACTTTGTTGCCTGTACCATGTGAAGAGTTTCTGCCACATTCTCCAGCTGCCATCACCTTTGCCTGGCCTTTCCTGTTCTGATGGTTATGCCTTTCAAACTGTGAGCCGGAATAAACCCTCCCTCCTTTAACTTACTTCTGTGGGATATCTTGTCAGAACAAGAATATACTATGTGTGATGGTCGCTGGGTGGTGCTGTAGTGCCACCTAAGTTTGTAATCATTGCAAAATGGTGAGGGTTGCAGTGAACTGTTATTTAAAAATCATACTATAAAGGAATGGTAACAGAAAGACCTGGAGTTTCATATTGTGTAAAGCCAGCACATGAGAGAATTCCTCAAAGAAGAAAATGGACATGGGGAAGTCAGTGGTTGTGTGAAGCAGGCCAGTCAAGTGAAAAGGTTATCACTATGTTAGAGGAGGGGGCTGTTCACCAATAGTGAACTGGTTTATGAACCAGTTTTATCCTCCATTGCACTTATCCCTATTCAATCATATCTGTGCATAAAGTTTCCATCATTGCTATAGTTACTAAGAGTCCACAGAGAATCTAAGTATAGAATATAGCCTTTATCTAGGTCTGATCGATTCACAAGCTACTTGCTCTGTTCATTTCTCCTCTTCTCCCTTCACACACAACTTTGGCAAAAGTAAATGTTACTAAATTGTTCTCACAATGTTGGAAAATGGAAAAATAGTAATATAAATCCTACCTGCTTGATTTTTTAAATTTACTACTGAATAATACAAGTTAGAGTACCAAAAACGGCTGACATGGATCCTATTTGTGAATTTTCCATTTTCAGAAGTCAACACTGGAGGAAAAGCTAATGTTAATGTAATTGATAAAATATTGTACAATTGTAAAAATGTTTCTTACATCTTTGACATGACGGTTTGATATTTCTCCTAATTTTTACTCGAATTCTTTGTCTCTAAAAGTAAAGTATGCATTTCATAGCTCTTTAAATTTCTGAAGTCCTGTCATGCATCATAACAGTACCTGAAAAGACAAAAATATAAAATAAAACATTGCACATGTTACCATAGTCCATTGTGATCTAATTCTTTGCCACAACTTTGGATATATCCATATGCTAATTTTTCTCCTTAAACTGTTATTACTCACAAAATCCATGAGAGATATCGTTCCTTTATATGTTTTGCAGAGGCAGTGTTAGATTAATGCCAGGTATTTAGCTATAGAGCTATCCATTTAAGCACCACACTTTGCAATCCACTTAAAAACAATGCATTCATTAGTGTTGCTGGATTCAGACATTCTCAGCACTATACAAGTGCTCAGTCAGTGCATTTGAGAGTTTATTTTCCTCTGTGGATGTTTGTGTTGCTTTGTTGATTTGTCACTTTTCTTCCCTGGTAAATCTGAAGCAAATACTGAGGAGTATAAGGCAGGCATTTTGGAAAGGTGAGATTTATGATAAGACTATAGAGTTGTAAACTCTTTATTGGTCTGTGTGACAGAATGGATGATCACCATTGATCACTGTAGATGCAAGGCTGTTGTCACATTATCCACATGCAGAGCCAGGCTTTCTGTGTTGATAAATCTCCCTTTCTTCAGAAAACAGCATTCCAATAACCTCTTATCTGAAGTCAATAATGGTTGGAATAGCACAATGCTCCATCATGAAACTGTAGGCAGACATAGCACCTGCCATTTGTTTCTCAGTGACTAGATAGGCTAGCAAAAATGAGATCTGTATGTATATATGCATACATATACTACTTCAAATCTCATTTCTTCTGCTTGTAAATATAACAAAAACATAAAAGTTACTAAGATTATCTATTTCAGGTTCTATGACTTGAAGTATTAAAATGTTACTATCTATGAAGGATGACTACATTAATGCATAATCAGATGGTCAATGGTGTTTTTTTAAAGAAATAGATTCTCTTTATTTTGAGTCTGTAGGTTGGTTGGAAAAATATACACAATCATCCCCTTTTAGAGATAAAAATAATGGTGTTGATAGCAGATGTAAATATCAATCTTTATTTACTCTTCAATAGATTTTGCAAGTTTTGCTGTGGCCTCCTATTGATAAAGTTTTCTTCCCATTTATCACTGTAGAGCAGGTTTTGTGTGACTTGGATTCAGTGGATGGATGGTAGCAGCTCTGATCTGAGCACTAAAGACTGCTTGTGAGGCATGTTTGTTCTTTTGCATCTCCATCACTGCTGAGAGGAAATAGCTCTAGGTAGGCCAGGATCTCTGAAGACTGAGATAGCAAATATCAGAAGATTCCTGGAAGAGCTTAAGTAGAGTAGAAAGGCTTTCTTTATAACCCAAAAGCTATCTTTAGTGCTATTTGATACTATTGTGAGGATAACTGATAGATATACAGATCTGTAAATAATATGTTGGCATTAACACATACTAAAATAATAATTTCTTCATTCTTTGATAAACATAATAACTTTTTGGCTAAGATTTGGGATTAGTTTGAATTATAAATTATTTTCAAATGAACTCTTCCGGGTCTAAATTGGTCCATGCATTTTTACTTCTCGAGTTTTTTCTTTCCCTCCACAGATTCCTTACCTAACTATATTTTTTTTTCTAAGAAACAATCTAAGGCTAATTCTCAGTGTACAGTCTTTGAATTTGACAAATAATATACTTAGCAGAATTCAAAAGAAGGGTATTCCACTGTTTGAATGACTCATCTAGAAATTTCTCACTTTGTTGATGATTATTTTCCAAAATTAGTTTTGAATAACCATTTCCAGTTAGTTCCAGGATAATTAAACTAATTTTCCAAGCAGATTTATTCTCAGAACATATTTTAATTATATTATGATAATGCAAATCTGTGGTAAGAATAATTGTACTTTAAGTTCTTTAGTCCTAAAAGTGAACAATTTACTGGATTATCTCATAATTAAAAGTGGGCTAGTACAACAACTGACTCTCTAATGCAAAATGGTCAATGCTATGTAGTCTAAGCATGGTGCACTTTGCATTAAGGATATGCAGATAGATAGATAGATAGATAGATAGATAGATAGATAGATAGATAGATAGATAGATAGACACATATGTATAAATAAAGAGGCCACAGATTTCAAATAAATCAATGAAAAATATATGGGAAGGTTTAGAGGTGGGAAAGGTGGAAATAATGTAGTTATATTATAATCTCAAAAATAAAAGAATTAGTTTTAAAAATTAAATAAAAACCTAAAATTAGAGACCAAAATGTATCTTAGTGAACTCAAGAATTATTTTAACATATGTAGTTTACTACCATAATTGGTGTCTAAACACACACACAAGCACATACACACACATGCACATTCCAAATTCTATAGAGATGCTAGAAGTATCACAGAGTTGAAGAACTGTTCTTATGATCATGATTTGGACCACACAATCTGAGTCCTAACTTCTTTTTGAAAACATATACAGCTTTTTATC
Organism: Mus minutoides; assembly: GCA_902729485.2. Lineage (NCBI taxonomy): Eukaryota > Metazoa > Chordata > Mammalia > Rodentia > Muridae > Mus > Mus minutoides. The sequence continues at coordinate 64,701 of LR751580.1, read as the reverse complement.
TTATCTTATAAGATCAAGGCTTAAAAGTTTTCCTGATCTTTAAGGTCCTTCCACATCTCTGGCTCTCTACAAATCCATCTAATCTCCACAGCTCATTGATCATCTGAAAACAACTCAGAAGTTAACAAAGCAACTGATACTAAGATGAATGGATAACAGGGTATCAAAACTGCTGTAACTATGCTATTTTGTAAATATTGACCCTACTTGTAGACTCTGAGTATGACTGCTTTACTCTCCATGCCTTCTGCACTGAGCCAGTCTCCTCTCTCTGCAGCAGCACACTGAGCTCTGCCTCAGTTTGTTGATCATGTAAGTCTTCTCACAAGAGGTAGCGTTCTCATCTGTGACACCAGCTATGAGAGGCACATAGATGCTTTGCTGCTCTGCTTCCTTTACTGTCGATGCTCCATTGTTTGGCAACTGTTTTTATTTTTGCCTTTCCATTATACAGTGAATGCTTTCAGAGCAGAAGTCCATATAAGAAATCTCACTGATTTCCTGAGTGTACCTAAAGAATAAAAACAGGGATACAATTTCTTTTGTAATAATGAGGAGACAAAATCTGGTTAAAAGTCCCTGGTCAGTCATGACTGTCAGTTGTAACAATTAAGTATTACTAATAGTTTGCTTGAAACTAAGTTGATATCAAAAGTTTAAAAACTGATTTTTTATTTTAACAAATGAATTCTCATATATTGAAAAGATTTCAATTTTTTCTGACATACTTACATGTGTGGGATTTCTTCCATTTACTAAGTATGGACTTTCATCAAAGACCTACTTTGAATGCACTAAAATTTTGTTTTTTTAAAATAACTTCTAAAGCCACAATAATGTCTGTCATCTTTCTACTTATCTAGATCTTTATAAACTTATTACAAATCTCAGTTTTTGTTAATTATTTTTTAAAGCTTGGTTCTTTGCAGTTTCCACAATCTATCAAAATTATATTAATTTCTGTTTCAGTAATTTAAAATATATTCTTTTTTCTTTTCTTTTTTAATTTGATATTTTCTTTATTTGCATTTCAAATTTTATCCCCTTTCCCTGGCTGGCATTTGTGTTCCCTTATTGTCTGTATGAGTTCTGCCCAGACTATGGTGTAATTCTGATAAGTCTGCCTTTATATGTCACTTGATATTTTTCCTTACTGCTTTTAATATTTTTTTCTTTGTTTTGTGCATTTGGTATTTTAATTATTATGTGACGGGAAGAATTTTTTTTCTGGTCCAAACTATTTGGAGTTCCGTAACTTCTTGTGTGTTCGTGGGCATCTCTTTCTTTAGGTTAGGGAAATTTTCTTCTATAATTTTGTTGAAGATATTTACTGGCTCTTTAAATTGGAAATCTTTACTCTTTTCTATACCTATTATCCTTAGGTTTGGTCTTCACATTGTGTCCTGGATTTCCTGGTTGTTTTGGGTTTTGAGCTTTTTCCATTTTGCATTCTCTTTCACTGTTGTGTTAATGTTTTCTATGGAATATTATGCTCCTGAGATTCTCTCTTCTATCTCTTGTATTCTGTTGGTGATGCTTGCATCTATGGCTCCTGACATCTTTCCTAGGTTTTCTATCTCCATAGTTGTCTTCCTTTGTGATTTCTTTATTGTTTTTACTCTCATTTTTAGATCCTTGATGGTTTTGTTCAATTCCTTTACCTGCTTGGTTGTATTTTCCTGTAATTCCTTAAGGGATTTTTGTATTTCCTCTTTAAGCTTTTCTACCTGTTTACCTGTGTTCTCCTGTTAAAGGAGTTTTTAATATCCTTCTTAAAATCCTCTACCAGCATCATGAGATATGATTTTAAATCTGAATCTTGCTTTTCCAGTGTGTTGGGGTATCCAGGTCTTGCTGTGGTGGGAGTACTGGGTTTTGATGATGCCAAGTTGTCTTGGTTTCTGTTGGCAAGATTCTTGTGTTTGCCTTTCACCATCTGGTAATCTCTAGTGTTAGATGTTCTTGCTGTCTCTGGCTGGATCTTGTTCCTCCTGTGGGTCTGTAAGCCTGTGTCTGCACCCCTGGGAGACTAGCTCTCTTCTGGCAAGACCAGTGCACAGAGGGCTGCAGAACAGCCACACCTCTGGGTGAAGATGGAGGCCGGAAGGACTCTGTTCCAGCTGCTCTGCTGCTTCTTTGGCCTGTACACTCCTGGCTGGTCCTGCCTTAGACAGTCACTGGAGAGAAAATTGAAGTATTTTAATGGACAAATTATTTATTACTTTTTCTAAAGTGAATTTAAATGTGAGATGTTAAATAGTGGTGAACTGAAGGTTGCAAAGAACCAAATCAATATTTCTGCAGTAATTTTCTAATAACTGATTAATTTGACATTAATAATTACTGGGTGTAGTTAGGATATATATGCCTGTGTACACACACACACACACACACACACACACACACACACACACACAGAGAGAGAGAGAGAGAGAATGCCAAGAATTTCAAAGATGCTGGTAGGAGTATAGGGGTGAGTTAAGACAGAAGAAAGGGAATGAAAAATGTTGTAAATTCCATTCTCAAAATAAAAAATTGAACAAGACAAAACAATTACAGTATGCAATTAGAAGAACTGACATGAGTAAAAAAAAATTATCTAACCCTGTACCTCCAAGCTGGAAATGTGGTACTGAAGCTATTAACTGATAGAAGATTTCTGAGTTGGGCATGGCCTTGGTGGGGACAGAATGAAATGGTTCCTGCCCCTTGGACAGGGCTAGCAGGCATAGGCCTACACCCATGTTGATGGCTGCTGTGGGCATAAGATTTGTTTGTATAATACTGTATATATTTTTACATTCCTCCTTCAAGCAATGTCCTCCCTGTTACCATTAATAATAATAAGCAGAGACAGCATGAGTCCAGGAGGTGAAGGTATAGCTGATGACTTAGCAAAATGGTAAATGCTGAGACCTTCAGGACAGCCCTTAAGACTGTGGAAAAGAACTCTAAAAACATGAGTTCAAAAACATATAATCTCTAAACTATGCAAAAAGTAAGGATGCAATATAAATTATTTGAGGGGCTTCTTGAAGCTAAAGGAACAAAAGCAGTTGCACTGTGAGTTAACTTGTCAGAAAGATACTAATGCAGGAGATATAGACTTAGGGAGGCGTGACCACAGGAGATCCCACCCAGTTAATTTTTTGTTTATGTTTACAAAGGCAGGCAGATTCCTGAGTTCAGGGTCAGCCTGGGGAAAGTAAGGTTTAGACCCAGGTGTGGTAAAATTGGTNTAAAGGAACAAAAGCAGTTGCACTGTGAGTTAACTTGTCAGAAAGATACTAATGCAGGAGATATAGACTTAGGGAGGCGTGACCACAGGAGATCCCACCCAGTTAATTTTTTGTTTATGTTTACAAAGGCAGGCAGATTCCTGAGTTCAGGGTCAGCCTGGGGAAAGTAAGGTTTAGACCCAGGTGTGGTAAAATTGGTTATTTCAGGGTGAGGTCCCATCCAACTATTTTTTGTCTGTGCTTAGCAAAGACAGGCAGATCTCTGAATTCTTTTTATAATGTTAAAAGAAATAAAAAGTGTTTGTTATCTCCTAAGAATCAAAAGGTTAGGGGTCATGAGAAGTTGATTCAGAGAATAATCAAAAGAGAACCTGGAGTAAATGACTAGAATGGTATGTAAAAGAAAGACTGGGCTTATGATCTGCAAGAGATGAGCTATCGTGAACATTTTTTTAGAATAGCAACAATACATGGCTAACCGCCTCGAGCAGAAAATAGAGACTGAGCTGTCTGGAGATCTCCAGAGAAAGCCGAACAGAGAGAACATGTCAGGGTTCAATAATGGCCAAAGAATGTCAAATATCCCAGACTCAAATATTATGTAAAAGCAAAGAGTGTTTATTTAGCTGAATTTCCTGCATGCAGGGAAAGGAGACCTCCACTGGGCTGGAACACCCAGGTTTTATTGTCAGTTTGGGAATTCCAGGGAGGGGGGTCTGTGCCCTTTTACCTTGATTGGTTACCTCTATCTCTAGGATTCTGATTAATCCTATAACTGGTTAGGGCTCTGGAAATATCCCAGAGGAGGGGGATACCTATTTGTTCTAGCTCTTTCTTCTTACTTCAGGCCAGATAACAAAGTTGACTTACCACAGGTTTCTGGATCTGGGTTCTCATTCCTGGGAAACAGAACTTAGGCCTAGTCTCCCAAATTGCCAATTTGCAGCTTGTCATGGAGTCATCCTGGCTCTAGCTAACTCAGTCCTCTCAAAATCAACCTGGAAAGCTATCTCAAGTAGAACATAGTCTGCCAGCTTGTACCCATGATTTGACTTTGACACACTCCTTCTCTCAGAGCCCTCTCCATGCCCAGGCTGGTCCTTGGCACAAGATAGTGTGATAAATGCAAATGCCCCCAGTAACTCAAAATTAAATGTATTTGAATTGAATTATTAGCATTCAGAAGAGCTGAAGATGCCTACTTAGCTCTCTAGCATGATTGTTTCTAAGGAAAACTAACTTAAGAGAAAAAAATTGTTCAGTTCCTCATAATCACAAAGCTAGTAGGCCAGGGGACTCTTAGAGTTTTCCACCTTTTAAAACTCTTTCCACATAAGAAAAAGGTGTTTGACCCTGAGTATATAGGTGTTTACATAGATATAAGAGGAACACATGTTGTGTAAAATTTTATTCATGATTGGAACAATCTAGAAGGCTCCTTAAGCAGGATGGTAAACAACTCAATTAGCTTTAGGAAATCCCTGAAACTGAACAAATTCACTATGCCACTCCCTACCAGAGTAACAAGAATCAAACTGCAAAAAAGAATTTCAGACAAGCAACGCTGAAAAGAAAACTCTAAAACCAGGCCAACTTCCTGGGTGAAACAGATATGAGCTGAGCTGCTGGAAAAGGTTTAGACCAGAGTCATTTGGAAAAGCTGCTGTCCAACCTGTTGAGCTATGTGGGCTATGTATGCAGTGTGTTCCAGATTTTCCAGCTTTTATGGGCTGTCACCCATGCCGGGGTACATATTTGTGTCTTTGAGTCATTTATACTTCTGTAAGTAATCCTTCACCTATACCCTGTCTCGGAAAAAAAAAAAAAAAAAA
>LR751580.1:48290-58601 GCA_902729485.2 Mus minutoides | reverse complement strand
CTCTGTAGACCAGGCTGGCCTCGAACTCAGAAATCCCTCCCGAGTGCTGGGATTAAAGGCGTGCGCCACCATGCCCAGCTCGGTATCTGTACTTTTATTTGTTGTGGGCTTCCTATCTGTGGTGAGTAGAAGTTTGTATTGCATGTCCCCAGAAAAAACATTTGTTACACAAAACATCAAATATTTACTGATAATCAATTTTTTATTTTAAAACATTTTAGTATACACATAATTTGTTTTGTTTTGTTTTTTTTGTTTTTTCAAGGCAGGGTTTCTCTGTGTAGTCCTGGCTGTCCTGGAACTCACTCTGTAGACCAGGCTGGCCTCCAACTCAGAAATCTGCCTGCCTCTGCCTCCCAAGTGCTGGGATTAAAGGCTTGTGCCACCACTGCCTGGCTACATAATTTTACCATTCATTAAAAATGAGTAATTCTGTATACTATTTAGATACATATGCTCATTTATTTTTATATGAAGAGTTAAATCTTAGCCAAATATTGCATACTGCAGGATATGGACCATTTTGCATATTTTTCAGAGTTCAATGTTGATCTTAAAACTATCAAGGCTGAGAATATTGTACCATGTAAATACACAGCACAAAATGGCAGTACTATCTTTAGGGTCATTTCATAAGTTGCTGGAATAATTTCCTAATCACAAGCAAGAATTAATTTAATATTTTATCTAAAACTCAGATCATCAATTTAAAGAATAATTTAAAAACCATGTATTCAATCAAAGAGATAAACTAATTTGATACACACCAAGTATTATTAAAGTTCTTATTTTCTGTATTAAACTGTGATGTTTTTGTAAGAACAGAGAACTTAGTTGAATTTATTAATTCATGCTTACTTATGTGAAAGTTTCATGTGTGGAAGTCATAGGACAATTTACGTGAGTTGGTTACCTCTTTCCACCATGTGGGTTCAGGGAATCAAACTCAAGTTGAGCTCAGATCATCAGGCTTAAGGAAAAGTGTGTTTGAATACTGACTGAGCTGCCTCATAGGCAAACCCAGCAAATTAATAACATACAACAGTCTCAGATATGACCTGAAATGTTTCAAGAAGGTTTATTGGTGGAGTCAATATGTATACTACAAAGTACATGTTGTGTGTTCAGATTCAAGGCTTCTTTGAAGTTGCATGATACAATGCAGTCAAGTCAGCCAGAAATAACCCATTTTATCATGCATTTGGTATTTGTGGTTTTTGTTGTTGCACATTCAAAACCATGAGCTAGGGCCTAGATTAAGAGCACATACTGTTCTTGCATAGGAGCTGAGCCTTCTGGCATCCTTGTGAGTCAATTCACAACCACCTGCAATTCCATCCTCAAGAAATTTGTCACCCTCTTTTGGCTTCCCCAGGCACTTGCACTAATGTGCCTGGGGAAGAAAAAAAGAAAGACCGAAGTAAAAAAGCGACCAATACCCAACTTAATGAACCAATGGGTATAATTTTTAAATTGAAGCTTACTAATAGGATTATGGGTAAGGGATTACTTATGTCTTACAAAGAACAGGGATAACTCAAAAGCAGCTGCATCAACAGAAAGCCCAACCCAATATAGGTGACTACTCCCTCAAAACTACAATACTGGAGTCCACTACCAAGCCTGCAGGTGCTAAAGAATCTTCCATACTTAGTCCTTCCTCTTCTCCCCTTGAGCAAATGTTTCAATTTGGAGATAATGTTGCAAAATTGGAGTAATATTCCATAAAGATAGATACAGATATACATAAGAATAAAATATTCTTTTAAAAAAGAAGCTAGGTTAAAAGTCATGGAAAGTTGTGCCAGAAAGTGAGTCCCTTCAGGGACACAGAGAAAGGATGTTGCATGGGTTACAAATACTTCAGGACCACTTCATTTATAAAAGCCAGAGAATGCTCCCTTACACTAACCACATGGTGATATTTGCCTTTTCAAATGTTGTGATGCATTATTTATAAGTGGTTTGAAATTCTAAGGTGTGAGTACACAGTAAGACCCAGACGATTAGTTTTTTTCCAGAACAAACAAGAAACAATAACTCCTTTCTGAGAAACTTATGTAAATGAAGGATTTCAGTTAGCAGAAACAAATTATTACCTTGATTTTTAAAATGCATATTTCATTAGCATTAAGGCAGTGGAACTATTCTTTAAGAGTTGAAATTGCATAAAAGACACCATTGATTTTTCAATTTAGGAGATTTTTCTTCTTTTTTTTTTCCAATTTTTTTTAGATAGTTTATTTGTGCTTTAAAACATAAAACCAAAACACACACTTCTCTGGAAATCCACTGTGAGAAATGCTTTTCTAGGCTCAGCATCTACTTCCCCAGTGCCTCTCAACTGAGTGCATTCACAAGCTGCTAAAGGTGTCCCTACTTGCTTTCAGTCACTTTACTTGCTGGCTTCCTTTTCAGATGGAGGACCTTCCTTCTTTCTTTCCTTCCTTCCTTCCCTCCTCAGTTTCTCTTTCCCTTCCTTCTTCCATCTCCCCTCTCTCCCTCCCTTTCCTTTCCTTCCTCTCTCCCTCTCTTGCTCCCTTCCTCCCTCCCTCTCTTTTTCTCTCATATTTAATATCAAGACCTCAGTTTACCCTTCCTCTACTTTTCCTCCTCCACTTACCTACCTTCTCCCTAGATTCACTCCTCTTCCATTTTTCTTAAAAAAAAAAAAAAAAAAGACCATGTCCACAAGTGAAATCAACTGAAGAAGGCATAACAAGTTACAATAAGACTAGGTGCTAACCCTCCCATAAATGCCTGGTGAGGCAACCCAGTAGGAGGAAAGGGGTCCCAAGAGCAAACAAAAAAGTCAGAGACCCCACACTCCCACTGTTAGGAGTTCCACAAGAACACCAAGCTACACCACCAGAATATATATAGAGAAGACCTAGTTTGGACCCATGCAAGGTCCATGTTTGTTGCTTCAGTCTCTTTGAGCCCCTATGAGTCCTACTTAGTTTATTATGTGGGTCCTGTTCCCACGGTGTCTTGGACCCCTCTTGCTACTACAATCCTTTCTCCTCATCTTCTGTGAGTGTCCCTTGACTCTGATCAGTGTTGGACTATAGGCTTCACATCTGCTCCTACCAGTTGCTGGATGATGCTGGATAATGCCTCTCTAATGATAGTTGGACTAGGCACGAATCTATGAGTATAGCAGATTATCATTGGGAATAATTTCATTAACTCTTTTGTACTAATCTTTTTTGTTTGTTTGTTTGTTTTTGTTTTTCTTGTTAGGTTTTATCATACATTTCTGGGCAGTCCCGCCTCCTATTCCTGACTATTCAGGCAAGGTCAGCAGTGGGATCCCTCTAATGGTGTGGACCTCAAGTTGGACCAGTCATTGGTTGGCCACTCCTACAAGTTCTGTGCCACCGTTACCCCAGCACATATGCTTGACAGGAGAGATTTTAGGTCAAAGTATTTGTGGCTGGGCTGCTGTCCCAGTTCTACTGCTGAGAGCCTTGCCTAGTTATAGAAGATGGTTAATTTAGGCTCAAAGTCCCCCTTTAGTGGGAGTCTTGGCTAGGGTCACTCTCACAGGTTCCATAGAGTCTCCATTGTACTAGGTTTCCAAAATATTTTCTTACCCAACCATATATTTTTCATATGAGACTGAATAAGAGAGATTCTGAAGCTACAAATGGAGAAAAACATCTAGCCTTCTATTTTGTTTTGTTTTAATTTTTTTTGTTTTACTCTTGGAAAATTAAGTAATACAATACTATAAAAATGTAGTATAAACGATAACTTTCTGGAAATTCTCTAATAATGAATTTCTCTTAATTCTCATGTTCATCATTGTTAATCTAAATTTATTAAAAATTATGTTGTGTGTTCAGTTTCCTGGAAGGTCTAATGAAATCTATAGTTTGACATTTTCATTGTCAGATTGTTCTATTAAAATTTACAAAGTATGAGTCTATTAGAGGTGACGTTGCCTCTTAAAAAGCAGTTTATTTTTATTTGAAATTATCTTCACAATTCACTGAAGGCCATTGTCTTTTTAAAAAATTATTATTCTCTCATATATTGCATCCTAACTGAAGTTTCCCTTCCCTTCTCTCCTCCCAGTCTTTCTCTCCCTCCTTCTCTCTCCCTCAGATTCACTCTTCCTCCATTTCCCTTGAGAAACAGGCAGGCCTTTCAGGCATATCAACTAGACATTGTATATCAAGTCACAATAAGACTGGGCGCAAACTCTCATATGAAGGCTGGAGGAAGTAACACACTATGAGGATAAGAGTCCCCATAGCATGCAAAAGAGCTAAAGACAACCCCTGCTTCCACTGTTAGGAGTCCCACAAGAACACCAAGCTAAGCAACTATGACATATATGGAGAGGACCTAGGTCAGCCCCATGGCTCCATGCAGGCTCAGTGATTGTTGGTTCAGTCTCTTTGGTCACCTATGAACCTTAATTAATTGATTCTGTTGTCTGTTTTCTTGTGATGTCCTTGAACCCTGTGGATCCAATAATCCTTTCTTTCCTTCTTTGGCAGGATTCCTGAACTCCACTTAATGTTTGTCTGTGGGTCTCTGCATCTGCTTCCATAAGTTGCTGGATGAAGCCTCTCTATTGATTATGCAAGGAGAGCAGAGTATCATTGGGAATCCTCTCATTGATATTTTTTGCCAGACATATTTGGATCTATCCTAGTTCTCTAGGTTATCTAGCCTATGCTTCTTGACCTCCAGGCAGTGTAAGGGGTGGGCTTCCTCTTGTATTATTGGTCTCAAGTCAGATCAGTTATTAGTTGGCTACTTCCACAAGCTCTGCCTCACCTTTACCCCATCTTACCGGCAGGTTTTATGACTAGGTTGGTAACCCAATTCCTTCACTGGAAGCCTTGCCTGGTTAAAGAGGATGGCTTGATAAGGCTTTATAACCATCATTACTAGAAGTCTTTGCTAGTGTCACCCTCATAGATTCCTGGGAGTTTCCATCGCACTAGGTTTCCACCTTGCCCCTGAAAGGCCCCCTGTGGTGGTTTGAATATGCTCAGCCCATGGGAAGTGATACTATTATGAAGTGTGGCCTTATTGGAGGAGATATAAGCTTGTTAGAGTAAGTGTGTCACTGTGGAGGTGGGGCTTTCAGGTATCATATATATACTCAAGCCTGGCCAATGTGATTCATAGCCTCTTTCTGACTGCTCGTGGAAGACAGTCTCTTCCTGGCTTCCTTTGGATCAAGATTTAGAACTCTCAGCTCCTTCATGTCTGCCTGCATGCTTCACACCATGATGATAATAGATTGAATCTTTGAACCTGTACGACAACCCCAACTTAATGCTGTCTTTTGTAAGAGTTGCCTTGGCCATGATGTCTCTTCATAGCAATAAAACTCTACGACAGAATTTGGTACTAGTGACTGCAGTATTGCTGTGACAGGCTTGACCATGCTTTTGTTTGGATGACTGTGGATTTGGGGACTTTGAATTAGGTACATAGTGGAATGTTATAAGTGGGGCTTAGTGGGCCCTCTTAGTAGAAACATGGAAGATACTGGGGGCTATTTGAACTGGTAGTAGCTTAGCTCTAGAGGGTTCAATGAAGAAGATTTTTACTATGTTATGTAGAGATCATTCTTGTGATATTTTAGTGAAGAATGTAGCTGCTTTTTGCCCTTGTTCAAAGACTCTGCCACTCCGATTCCATTTCTCTAAACCTAATTAACGTGACTGTTCCCTTTGGAGTTTTTTCGGATTATATCTGAGACTGGACGCCAAATGAGAATACAAGACATTTATAGACAATACAGAAAACTAACTAATACAGACACTCGAGGTAGTAAATAGACAAATCAAAAAAAACAGTCCTACTGGATAAACATTCATCCTCACCGGTACTCAAGTCTCCCATGATTAATGTGTGAGGTACAATCTGTGATTTAAGCTTTAGAAATGTGGGTACCCTTGTATTTGGGGTATAAATGTTCAAACTTGAGATGTCATCTTGGTTGCTTTTTCTTTTGATGAGTGTGAAGTGTCCTTCCCTATCTCTTTTGATAAAGTTTGGTTTGAAGTTACTTTCTTAGATATTAGAAGCTAGCTACAACAGCTTCCTTTTTGGGTCCATTTGCTGGAGACATCTTTTCTAGCCCTTTACACTATGGTAATGTCTATCTTTGATGTTGATAAATGTTTCTTGTATGCAGTAGAAGATGAAACTTATATTCACATCAATTCTGTTAGACTATGTCTTTTTATTGGCTAATTAAGTGTATTGATACTGAGAGTATTTTTCACCAATAACTTTTAATCTGTTAATTAATGTTATTTTGTTGTTCGTGGTAGTGGTGGTAGTGTGTGTGTTTCCATCTTTTGATTTTGCTGATGTGAGATTATTTTCTGTGTTTTCATATGTTTAGTTAACCTCCTTGGATTGAATTTTTTCTTCTAGTTCCTTCTTTAGGGCTGGATTTGTGGATAGATATTGCTTAAATTTGACTTTAAAATAGTATATCTTGTTTTCTCCATCTATGGAAATTGAAAGTTTGCTTCCTATAGTAATCTGGGCTGGCACCTCTTGTCCCTTAGAATCTGCAAGATATCTGTCCAGGACCTTCTGGCTTTTAGAGTCTCAATTGAGAAGTCTTCCTTGAGCTTTTTAATATTCTGTCTTTGTTCTCTATGTTTAATGTTTTGATTATTATGTGTTTGGAGGATTTTCTTTTCTGGTTCAATCTATTTGGTGTTCTGTTCTTCTTGTATGTTTATAAGCACATCCTTCTTTATGTTAATTAATTTTTCTTGTGTGATTTTATTAAAAATATTCTCTGAGTATCTGAGCTGGAACTCTTCTTTCATTTACATTATTTTAGGTTTGGTCTTTTTCATCCAGATTTCCTGGATGTTTTGTATGAGGATTTTTTTTTTATTTAACATTTTACTGATGTACCAATTTCTTCTATTGATATCTTTAGTGCCTGGGATTCTTTCTTCCATCTCTTATATTCTGTTTGTGATGCTTGAGTCTGTACTTCCTGTTTGTTTACTTAGGTTTTCTATCCTCAGGATTCTCTCAGGTTTTGTTCTTTATTGTTCCTATTTTTATTTTCAGATCTTTAACAATTTTATTAATTTCCTTCATTTTTTTATTTTGTCTTTACTTTCTTTAAAGGATTTACTCAATTCCTCCAATGTCTGTGTTTTCCTGGATTTCCTTAAGTGATTTATTCTTTTCCCTTTTAAGCACTTCTATCTTCATAAAGTTGGTTTTAAGGTATTTTATTATGCTTTTGCCTTTTTTAAATATTCAGGGATTGTTGTAGTAAGATAGTTATGTTCTGGTAAGGCCATGTTCCCCTGACTGTTGTTGACTTTTTTCTTACACCAGTATCTAGGCATCTGGGTTTGAGATGAATGTAAGTCTAGGTACAAATTTCTGAGTTTGTTTTTGTTGGCTGGGTGTTTTATTTCTGGGTTTCTGTTTCATTTTTGTTCTTCTTGTCTTTGTAGTTTTTATTTCTAGTGTGGTCACAGTGTGACGACCATGTCGTCTTTCAGAAAAAATCCTCAACTCCGACCTGAAGACCGTCGATAGTACCAGAAACGAGATCGTCTGTAAGAACCAAGAAATCTGACCGTACCAGATGTGAACTCATCACCTATAGATGGTCTCCTCCCTCACACCTATGTTACAACTCCAACCCAACATCTCATATTCGTCACGCTAGTAGGTAAGTCTTTGGGATCTAAACTAAAGGCATAAGAGGTTTCCTAGGGCAGGTAGAACTTTTACCTACCAGACATTATCTTTTGAATTTGTCCTATGATGACTTGAAAGAGACTCTTTCAAGATTCTTCGAAGAGTGATCTATCTTCCTTATTTGGTTACTTTTTATAGTTTATCTTCTCTCCCCACTCCATAGTGGATCTTGTCATATTCCTTACCTAATTCCTCTCCTTTTATACTATGACTGCCATCTTCAAATAACTAATATCACCCCAGCAATCTGTAACCTTCTATGAAATAAGGGATGCAAAACTAAAACCTCATTGATTTCTGTTTTAATTTAATAAAATTAATAATTTAAATTCTACCCAGAAATATGTACCAACAAACATATATACACTTGATATCTACTAGTTTTTATTGTTTTAGGAATCAGCTAATTAAAAAAAAAAGGCAATAACAACTCTCTAAAGATTTATTACTCTCCTTCTTTCCTAAACAAAGCCACAAAGATGTTTTGTAGAATGCAGGAAACTCATTTATTCTGTGTATGTATTTCCAAGCCCATTAGGCTTGAATGGCTATGGTTACCATTGTGTATGATGAGGAAAAGAAAATGCCACCAGTCTCAAAGTATAAAGAGTTCTCAGAAGAATGTCTTGATAGTTGTATGCTATTATAAAAGGAGAAGGCAAATCTCAGGGTGTGAGTTCTGAGGGCAGGTGGGTCTCTTATATGTTCTAACCAGTGTGGCCTATACTAGTGGGATGCAGACTTGGAGGCAGGGCAGGTAGTAGGTATAGTGTATGCCCAAGTCAGTATTGAATAATTTGTTTTAAATGCAGAGGTCAGGCATGCAATTTTTCCAGACTACATTAAGTGGTTGAGTTATAAACCCCCTTGGTTTACCTTAAGGTATCAGGAGTTTTGAAAGGAAAATAAACACTTATGTTGCAGCTGTCTGGAAGAATCTGAGCCTTCAGAAGATCTGCCAGGTAAACAAGGAGACATCAGATCCATGTGAAAGAGCAGTGTGCCGATTAGTGGAGAATGGAGTGCTGTGTGCAAATCCTCCCAATAGATTGTACTCCAACCTGAATATGGTACTCTAAATATCCACATTACAATTCAAAAGGTGAAAATCATACAGCTATCTACCATCATGCTCATTTCAATGTGCCTGTGTCAGACAAGTGTCCATGTGGGTATTGATTCAGAGGAACCTGGAAATTAATGTGGTTTCTTTGCCTTTCTTCTCTACAGAACCTCCAAGACAGTTCCTAGTTGTTTCGTGTTTTTAAAAGCACTGGATGCTGTGTTTAACATATGCTAAGGGTGATACATATTTGACGCGCCCATCCAGACATTATTCTGTGGAACTGCTTTGTTATTCAATATAAGTGGATATGAATCAGAAGCTTTCAGCACCATGCTCAAAACTTGGAGCTCTGTAAATAAATTCGTATCATTTGTAAGGAATAATAAATATTTTATGCAACAGAGGACATTCATATGCTCCAGACTTAAGACAAAAGGTTTGAAAAATTCTAAACAAAAATAGGACATAGATACAAAGTAGCTAAGCATCATTGCTGATGTTTATTGAGCAGGAAGCTTATTCTTCCACAGCTGCAGTCTTTCTCTTTTAAGTTTATCCTTAACACAATTCAAATTTGACAATCCTGAAGTGTTCCTGCTGAGATCAATGTATAATCTTTCTGATATGACCAAGGAGGAACTGAATTTAACGTTCAAACTCAGGGAAATCTCTCTTAACCACAGTATGAAAGTTGAACTTTACTTTTGTTCTGTTGTTATTTTGGAATGAACATATGATAACATTTTTATTGAAGAATTAATTATAAGATATTAAAGCAAATAGAATGATGGCTGTGTGACACAGAGACTCTAGGTTATTCTGGCAATGTAGAGGCACTGAAAGTTGATGCCAAATAAAAATGATGCTGTGGGAATCCTACAGTGATGGACAATCCTATTCTTTCTCCTGTAACAAGTGCTAACTGTTATTAAAAACTGTGAATTGGTTTGTGGAAGTTCTGTTCATTGTATTTCTTCTATAATGTGAAGCAAGCAAAAAATAAATAAATACATAAATACATAAATAAATAAAGGAGACTATTTTTGAGTGCTTTACGTAGATTCTTTCAGCCTCCTAAATGAACCCAGGAAATGATCTTGAGAGAGAGAGAAAAAGGAGCAGTGAAGCTGCAACATAAGTGTTTATTTTCCTTTCAAAACTCCTGATACCTTAAGGTAAACCAAGGGGGTTTATAACTCAACCACTTAATGTGGAGAAAGGGGAACACTCCTCCATTGTTGGTGGGAATGCAAGCTGGTTCAACCACTCTGGAAATCAGTCTGGCGGTTCCTCAGAAAATTGGACATAGTACTACCAGAAGATCCTGTGTCCCGAACCCGCGGGACTCAGTTATTCGTGGGAGCGAGGAGGACCGTTTGTCTGTAAGAAAGGACGGGCGGGAGAGAAAGAAAGGAGACCATGCGTTTGCGAGGTTTTGTCACGGTCTCATTTACTAAGGCACAATACCCAGTTATATACATACAGCAAAAAAGGAGCGGAAAGGGGCAATTGAGGAGGGGGGACAA
>LR751580.1:0-47180 GCA_902729485.2 Mus minutoides | reverse complement strand
ATTCCATCTTACACTAGAAAAATTTAATTGTCTTGATCTTGTACCGATGAAAACAAGGAAGTTCGAAAATTGGAAGTTCGAAAATTTCACTATACATTGTGCTACTAAAGGTTCTTAAACTAGTATAAGTTTTAATTAAGAAATGGTGAATTTCTATGTTCTTGCTAATTTAAAACACTTTTCCTTATTTTTATTGGGTGTTCCCAAGACCTAGAAATGGGTACATTAATCTTCAGTTTTGTAGTCTTATAATTATATCTGTTCATTCTTATAGTTAGGATCCTATAATTATCAGTACTATTGTTATTTTTGTCTCTTTTCCTGAAGCATACTTTGTGAAAATTACTTAAGTATAACAAATACTAAAATATTCTATTTTAAATAAAATTTCAAATTTTTCTTATGAACAGATTTCTCAATATAAGGAGTTTGCTTTTAATGTGTTTGTGTTTGTATGTTTGTGTGTGTGTCTTGTTTAGTGTTAATTAAGTTATAAGAAGAGTTTTGTTTTGCTACATTATATATTACATATAAACCATATAATTTCGGGTTCTGAAATAAGTACCTGAGATTACCCCAGTCTTTTATGTATTTATTATGTGATTGCCAACTTCCATTGTTAAAATTTGTTATTATTCTCTTTGTAACTTTCTGGTTCAATATATACAAGAAGATTTACTAAGATAGTACTTAGTTACTAATAATTGAGTGTCAGTTGTGCTCCACTGATGGTAGTTGGTTCATTCACTGAAACAAGGTAGTTTCCTACTTATAGGTATTACACTGTGCAGTGGTAAAGCTCACAAAGCTTTAATTAAACTTTAGTTCAACAAATACCTTAGACAAGTAAATTACTCTATGTTTTTTTTTCTTGTTCCTTCTCTGCAATGGAGTGGTGATAATAAATACACTACAGTGCTTCTGTGGGGATTTTAGAGAGGTTGAATATGACATGGGATGGGAGAAAGTATTTAAGTTAATAAATAATTGAAATAAATTTACAATTTCATTTAGTTTTCATAAATCTATGACTATCATTTCTAAACAGCAATCTTTATATGCCCCAATACAGAGAAACGCCAGGGCCAAGAAGTGGGAGTAGGTGGGCAGGGGAGCAGGGTGGGAGGAGGGGAGAGGGGACTTTCAGGATAGCATTTGAAATGTAAATTAAGAAAATATCTAATAAAAAATTGAAAAAAAAATAAAGCCTGGTGGTTACACCACCCTAGTTGCTTAAGATAAAAAAAAAAAACTTGAAAATTATGCTATTAGAATTCATGTTGTAATCAGAGAATTACATCATCATCATCATCATCATCATCATCACAGACATGTACACCCACATAAAAACACACAGAAACACAAATATTGAGATAAAATAAATATGAGAAATGTAGGAGGCTCTAATAATTACATATCCTATTTACTGATCTTAACTTAAATGATACTCATATCAAGGCTTTCAAATAACCATAATTTATTCTCCCAGGATGGTAGTAACCTTCTCACCAATCTCTCAGTCTCATGGATTTTAGTAAGCATCAACATAACCAACACTGGAGAATAAGCATCTTATCATAAATAACAAATTCAGTTCACTGGCTCTTGTGTTCTTAAGAAAAGAACACAAACAATAAACCTTTTCTTCTCCTTGCTGTTATTTAGGGTTCATTGAGAAGTGCTCTGCCTGGATGAATCTTCAGCAGTTGGTAGCTGAAAGGATTGCTTGAGAGTCTAAGAACTTGGTTTGACACTTATGTGTGCTTTTTATTATATTTCAATATTAAAAAATAATTTTAAATTGCTTTAGATAGAGGTAGCAGAACTCCTTTAAACTGGTCCGAATCACACATAAAAATGTTATTTCACAGAAAATATTGTTAAGATGTATCCTGGATATAGATCCCACAGGGTTCCTGCTGTTGAAGTTAGAGAACTGAGTTCACACGTGTGGATGACTCCATCAATAATTGCTCCAAGGTGTCCTGTTTTATTTTATTATCATTCAGAGTAGAAGCAGAGACTCCTCAGGTACTTGGAATATAATTGTATTGGTTAGAGAGTGAAAAGATGTCTGAATGGAATCTAAGGCTCTCCTAAGAAGGAAAGCATGAATAATGTATATTAGGCTGGCAGCCATCAATTGAATAAATGCAAATGCCTAAAGATAATACATACAAACCTCATCTTTTAGAACAATTTGAACACAGTAAACTAAATAGTTCTGGTGAAAAACCAATCAGCCAGAATTGAAAAAAAAAATACTTCTACCTTCTAAGAGAAACATTTTGTCCTGAGTTCGACAATGTCTATCTCTCTCATTGGTTTTTATTTCTCTCCTCTGGTTATTGTCTGGCCCTGCTAAGAGACTGACTTCACAACCCATTCTGCATGTTAGGCATACTCAACAGCATACACCTTTCTAATTTCCTTGACAAATTCACACTGTAACAAAATTCATGATGGAGTCAAAATATAAATTATATAATTCATAAACTAGTCTAAAATGTGAGTATATACAATGAATAGGGGTATATATATATATATATATATATATATATATATATATATAACATAATGCTCTATTATTAATAATATAACAACATCCTATATGTGTCAATGTTATCATTTTTAATATATTTTCTCTATACTACCATATTTGGAATTGATATTCTCTTATAATTATTTTAAATACAATAAAGGTCAAGGTCATGATAAAAAGCTCAAAATAAATTCCATTTTGAAAGTTCAAAGGTGCTCTTCAACAGGAACATAACTTTTAGTACTGTTTTGTCTTTAAAATAGGTTGATTTCCTGAAAGGTGAACATTTTCCCAAGACTTTCTGTGCTCTTTTTCTCTTCTCCAATCAAATGCAACTATTTGTTTAGAGAGAACAACTTATGATTTTAAGAAAATACCACACTTTATAATGTTAAGGTTCTGGTAAAAAATATTATTTTGTGGGTAATGACTACCCAAATGAACACACTTAAGTAGACATGACTCAACCTAGTGTGAAGTGACTACTCAGCTTGTTCTTACTGGCTCTCTTCATCATCTTCCTAGGAGGTTGAACAATTATTGTTAGAGTGACTGACCATACAATTCCTGTGGAGAAAAGATTAAGACTCAAGGCTGTGTAAAAGCTCTTGAATCTTCTGTATAAAGTGGTCTATTTTGTTGAAGTGAACAGTATAAATCAGAGCACTTGTATATTTAAATAGTTAAAGTACTTGGTTAAAACTATTTTTTCTCTTGTTGCTGTACATCGGCTCCTTTCTACAATTCTATCAATAAGGAGACCATTCTTATCAACCGGAGTAATGGAAGACTCATAGCCAATACTTCATTAACTATTAAAAATACAGAAAGTGAATGAGCACTCACAAATGCCTATGAAGCTAGTATAACACTAATATAATATTGTATAATAAAACTGGGGAAAACAACAACAAGCAAACAAACAAAAAAGCAGATATGGAAACCAGGAAACTTATGGATGGACACCTTGAGGGAGGAAAGTCAGTAAAACAGAAGGAAGACTGGGAAAGTAAGGTTCAAACTTGGATGGTGGTGAAGAATGAAGAATAGGGAAATGAAGTTTAGTGGAAGGCTTACCCAACACGAAGAACATAAGAACAACCTATAAGGAGACTCATGGTCTTCGAACCCAAGAGAAACTTCATCAAGAGAAGCTAGTACAACAAAAATGGCAAACCATTTGCCTGCAAAGAGTTGAAAATGCAAAATTCAAAAGATGAATGAATGTTTAGTGCTTTTAATTGTCATAAAGCAGAAAAACTATTAAGTTGGACAATTTTGAGTGAGGAACCATTTGTATCCATCTTCTCCTTAGTTTGATGTACATGGCAAAATATGTGCATATTATACAATTCTACACATGTAGACATATTTCCATATGCATGTCATTTGAATCTATATCCAACTATTTGGGTATGTGTATACACACACACACACACACACACACACACACACACACGTATCTACAAGCAAAGGAATGTCTTTGTACATATGACTCATTCTTTTATCTATTAACATCACTCAAATGTTTGAGTGAACTGTTTCAAAGTGTTCATAGATTCCATTACTCAAGTGCAATTTGTATTGTTAGGTAAAATTATACATTGCTAAGCCCATCTTTTGATCTTTTGATCTTTCCATCTTTCCATCTCCATGGTAAGTGATCTCTGCTGCATTGTCTCTTTATGCTAGGGCCATGGCACTGTGAAGATTTCTAGGCAGTGGTATTTCATGAGGAACTTCATACCACATTATGAACTTGACAAAAATTGGAAAAGAATGTAGGGACTGTTAAGTTTTGTTTTGTCAAATCTTTTTATAGCAATGGAAAAATAACAATTTGGGTATTTTTCTTATGACTTTTAGCAAGAATAAAAATTGTGAAAGTTATACCTTCAGAAAATGGACTTGTCATGGATAAAGGCACTTAACATCATTCACCTTGCATTCAAGGATCCATTTATTTAAAATGCACTTTGCTCTTTGCAACACAATTACTTCTTTCTAAGATAGTTCACTTGCATTACTTAATTTCTTCTTGTTGGCTTTCTCTTTTTGTATTAGAATATTTTATTTTAGAATCTTATTTTTATTGAAAATAGGTTTTTATTATACAATAGATTCTTTTTTTCCAACTTTTATTAGATATTTTCTTCATTTACATTTCAAGTGTTGGCTTTCTATAAGTGAGAGCCATGCATTATTTGTGTGCAAATAGGTCAATACCATAGGAAAATAATGAGCTGTAGGAGGACCATATAATAATCTAATGTGATTTGTGCCACTGGTAGAAGAGTATTTTAGTGACTGCCATTTTAGTATGGAGATTACTATATTTTCCTTTTAGAAATGTGAATTAGTTAGAAATTGATGTTTTGGGAAAAGAAAGTTAATAAACATATTGTAGTTTTACAATATCCATATACTACTCTTTGATCAATTTTCATCAATGCTAGTAGAAGACTTAATTTTGCATTTTGATAATATATTTATTTTATTTTGAGTAACAAGATCTTAAAACTACTTGGAACAAAATGTTAATGTTAGTAGACTTTTTTCTATCTCTGACAGTTGGTTGAAGTATGTTTTCTTGTAGTGGTATTTACTCTGTCTAGTTGGACATCAATTTTTAAATTTCTTTAGGATTATATATTAACATTTTACAAGAATATCCTGTGAAATCCTATTTCTTATGCACCTTCACAGAGTATTCTGCCATTGATTTACCATTATCAGCATGCCAGCATCACAAATGAAAAGGATCATAATACCACCAGTAAATATGACTTTCAAATTTAACCTTAGTAGCACACTTCCTCAAATGATATCCTTATTATTGAATATCAGCCAGTAATCAAACTTCAGGTGAAATAAAGGAGCACATGCTTCCCAGTATTATTATAAAACAATAAACATATAATGAATATACAAATGTGTTAGTTTATTCATAAAGACGTAGAAATCTAAACCCACAATATTACCCAATTAGGTGTATTGAGTTTTTAATGAGGCCTATAATGATGATTATTTTAAAGAAAACTTTCCCCATAGAAGTAAAAAGTAATCCTTTCCTTTAATAATTTATTTATTTTGAAAAACACAGTAACTCCTTGACTAAAATTCATGTACTACTAATACCATGATATCAGAATAGATAAAATGATTAGGGATAGGCTGATGATATTAGTTCAGTGTGTAAGATCCCAGCATTAGTGGAGTCACTCCTTACAGCAGCACACATTCTCAGATGCAACACCTTCCTTACGACAGAGAATATTTCTTGAACCAACCACAATGTAAATGTGATTACCATCAGTTTACCAGACTTGCAGTCAATATATATCTGCAATCCAGGGTTGTTCAAGAGGAACTGGTTGGTTGCTGGTTCCTGCTCACTGAGAGGGCTCTGTGTAATAGTCTAGTTAGTTCTTGGTTGCTTGCTTTTTGAGAGGGAAAGACAGGGAGAGAGAGAGAGAGAGAGAGAGAGAGAGAGAGGAACAGAGAGACAGATACACAGAGGCAGACAGACAGACAGAGAGGGAGGGTTCTAGGAAGATTTGAGGAAGGGGAAACCATGATCAAAATATATTGTTTGAAAAATATTTTTCATAAAAATGCTTCTCTTTTTTGGAACAATTTGTTCCTCAGTAAGACAAGTGGGAAAATGTGATTTAAGTACAGTCTGTAAGAATTTATGGAGAACCTGACAAAGTGCTCTTCCTAAGTCAGATGCAAGCACCAGCATGGGAAGTGAGAGAGAACCCTGTCTCCAACACTACTTTTATTTCATTTAATTTGTTAGTAACCAGCAATTCCAAGTAGTCTTCCATTTGACTGAGACCCCAAAAGCCTCCTCAGTGTCATTGATTTCAGAAATGCCAGTAATACATTCTTATCAACTGACTTCAGTATTTCCTGTTCCTAATAATGGGAAAGATCCTAACACGGTGCTTTACAAAGATAAAAATGAAACAAGGAAATGAATGTTCCATGGTGATAGCCCATATCCTAAAAGCAGACAAACCTCATAGTGTTAACAGTCACGTTCCAGTCAGCGATGGTTTTATACATTTCCCAAGTTATACAAGCAGTTCAAAATGCTGTTGGTTGAATTGTCAGGCATGTTTATTATAGTAAATATTTAAAAAATAAAAAGTATTAAAAAACAAAACAAAACTGGAAAACCCACTAATGGATTTTATCATTTTCATTAAATTTATTTCCTTAATAATGTTTTTATTTTTAAAACACAATTAAATGACCTTGTCCCTTCCGTTTCATTCTTCGAATTCTCCCCTTACCCCTGGGTCCTCTTCAATCTCTTCTATGCCCCCCCCCCACTCCTTCTCTGTGTCATGGCATTTTTTTCCTCAGTTATCATTGTTCATACATACATACATACATACATACATGCATACATACATATATACATTATACTTACTCTGTCTAGTCTTGCTTGTAAGTATATGATTTCAGGGCTTATATATATGTGTATATCCACTTGGTGTTGGATAAGCAATTAAGGGTCTCATTTAAATAAGAAAAGGATATATCTGCATTATTTTTTAAAAATTTGCTTGAAATTAAGCATATGCTTTAGCATGATTTCTTGGACGTTTCTTTACACATAAAGTAAATCAAAATGATATTTTCTCCAGAACCTCTATTTAATTGAAGCTTAAGTCATTTTCAAATCTCTAGCATACTTTCAGTTAAAAAGTCATGGTACCACATGAACTGAGGGACACAAACACATAAAATAGGAAAACTGGTTTTTAATATATACAAAGCTCTAGTTACTATTTGAGATAGGGTACTCAAATTAGAAAGCTGTAGTAATAATAAATAAACTCCCATCAGAGTTACAGATATGCATTATGGGTTCCTTTCAGTGACAGTTGTGCTCATGCCATTTTACATAACACCATAACTGTATTCTAGCTCATAGCTTGGCTTACTTTCCCAGCTTCCCTATACTGAATTCCACCATTCTTATAGCCATCTGTAGAAAATGCCTCTTTTAATATTGAATGTATAATATGATAACCTGCAGGTCCCAGTGCTCCAATGATACTTCAGGGATTTGAGACAAACATCTTTGAGCACAAAGGAGCAAAAAATCCAGAATATAAAAAAGAATCACAATGTTCATACAGGTTTGCTTTCTTAGACAAAATTACCTGAAAGTGATGAGCCCTACCTACTTTAACCTCAGTCCTATTTAGGAAGAAACCATAGTTCATTGTTTTCAATTAATTTGCTTAAGAATCCAGTTTAGGAAATATAGTGTCTTGTTTTTGTTTTAAGATAAAACTGGTTAATGAAGACAGTATGAGAACATCTGTATTCTTCCTGTTTTCTGTCACTCTGTATTTCAAAGCATGTAGCAAATGTGACTAACTCATAAACCTCAGGTATTATTTCTCAAATGCTATATACCATTTTTCCTAAGATAGTGTCTATCATTGGCATAAAATTTTCCAAATAGGCCAGACTAGCTGGCCAGTGAGTCCTAGGGATCTGACTGGCTCTGGAATTAGAAGAATGTTTGTCCATGCGTAGATATTCTTTTATGTGTCTTCTAGACACCAGAATCAAATTCTTGTGTGTGTAAGGTAAGTGCTTTACAAACTGAGGTATCACCCTATCTTTAATATACAATTATTAACATTATTTATGCATATGTGTATGTGTGTATATGTGTATGTGTATGTGTATATGTATATGATATGAATATTTTATTTTTTGTTTTATTCTTTATTAGATATTTTCTTAATTTACATTTCAAATGCTATCCCAAAAGTTCCCTATACCCTCTCCCCGCCCTGCTCCCCTACCCACCCAATCCCACTTCTTGGCCTTGGCATTTTCCTGTATTGGGACATATAAAGTTTGCAATACCAAGGGGCCTCTCTTCCCAATGATGGCTGACTAAGCCATCTTCTGCTACATATGCAGCTAGAGAAATGAGCTCTGGAAGTACTGGTTAGTTCATACTGTTGTTCCTCCTATAGGGTTTCAGACACCTTCAGTTCCTTGAGTACTTTCTCTAGCTTCTCCATGGGGGGCCCTGTGTTCCATCCTATAGATGACTGTGAGCATCCACTTCTGTATTTGCCATGAAATGGCATAGCTTCATATGAGACAGTTATATCAGGGTCCCTTCAGCAAACTCTTGCTGGCATATGCAATAGTGTCTGGGTTTGGAGGCTGATTATGGTATGGATCCTCTGGTGGGGTAGTCTCTGGATAGTCGATCCTTTTGTCTTAGTTCAAAACTTTGAGTTTCCATCTGGTTATAAGGACACATGTTCCACTATGTTCATAGCAGCCTTATTCATAATAGCCAGAAGCTGGAAAGAACCCAGATGTCCCTCAACAGAGGAATGGATACAAAAAATTTGGTACATTTACACAATGGAGTACTACTCAGCTATTAGAAACAATGAATATATGAAATTCCTAGGCAAATGGATGGATCNCATATATGGAAGAAGATGGCCTAGTTGGCCATCATTGGGAGGAGAGGCCCCTTGGTCATACAGACTCTATATGCCCCAGAACAGGGGAAGGCCAGGGCCATTATGTGGGAGGGGGTGGGTAGGGGAGCAGGGCGGGGACGCGGGAGGGTAAGGGAAAATTTCTGGATAACATGTGAAATGTAAATGAAAAAAAAAAAAACAACTTTGTCTCTGTAAATCCTTTCATGGGTATTTTGGTCCCTATTCTAAGGAGGGATGAAGTATCCACGCATTGGTCTTCCTTCTTGATTTTCTTGTGTTTTGCAAATTATATCTTGGGTATTCTAGGTTTCTGGACTAATATCCACTTATCAGTGAGTACATATCTAGTGACTCCTTTTGTGATTGGGTTACCTCACTCAGGATGATATCCTCCAGATACATCCATTTGCCCAAGAATTTCATAAATTCATTGTTTTTAATAGCTGAGTAGTACTCCATTGGGTAAATGTACCACATTTTCTGTATTCATTCCCCTGTTGAGGAATATTTGGGTTCTTTCCAGCTTCTGGCTATTATAAATAAGGCTGGTATGAACATAGTGGAACATGTGTCCTTGTTACCAGTTGGAACATCTTCTGGGTATATGCCCAGGAGAGGTATTGCTAGATCCTTCAGTACTACTATGTCCAATTTTTTTGAGGAACCGCCATATTGACTTCCAGAGTGGCTGCACAAGCTTGCAATCCCACCAGAAATGGAGGAGTGTTCCTCTTTCTCCACATCCTTGCCAGCATCTGCTGTCACCTGAATTTTTGATCTTAGCCATTCTGACAGGTGTGAGGTGGAATATCAGGGTTGTTTTGATTAGCATTTCCCTGATAATTAAGGATGTTGAACATTTTTTCAGGTGCTTCTCAGTCATTCATTATTCCTCAGTTGAGAATTCTTTGTTTAGCTCTGTACTCCATTTTTTAATAGGGCTATTTGATTTTCTGGAGTCCACCTTCTTGAGCTCTTTGAATATATTGGATATTAGTCCCCTATCAGATTTAGGATTGGTAAAAATCATTTCCCAGTCTGTTGGTGGCCTTTTTGTTTTATTGACAGCGTTTTTTGCCTTACAGAAGCTTTGCAATTTTATGAGGTCCCATTTGTCAATTCTTGATCTTACAGCACAAATTCCTGTTTAGGAATTTTTCCCCTGTACCCATATCTTCGAGGCTTTTACACAATTTCTCCTCTATAAATTTCAGTGTTTTTGGTTTTATGTGGAGGTCTTTGATCCACTTAGACTTGAGCTTTGTACAAGGAGATAAGAATGGATCAATTTGCATTCTTCTACATGATAACCACCAGTTGTGACAGCATCATTTGTTGAAAATGCTGTCTTTTTTCCACTGGATGATTTTAGCTCCCTTGTCAAAGAACAAGTGTCCATAGGTGTGTGGCTTCATTTCTGAGTCTTCAATTCTATTCCATTGATCTACCTGTCTGTCGCTGTACCAGTACCATGCAGTTTGTTTGTTTTTTAATCACAATTGCTCTGTAGTACAGCTTAATGTCAGGTATGTTGATTCCCCCAGAGGTTCTTTTATTGTTGAGAATAGTTTTTGCTATCCTATTTTTTTATTACTCCAGATGAATTTGCAAATTGCCCTTTATAACTCAGTGAAGAACTGAGTTGGAATTTTGATGGGGATTGCATTGAATCTGTAGATTGCTTTCAGCAGGATAGCCATTTTGACTATATTAATCCTGCCAATCCATGAGCATGGGAGATCTTTCCATCTTCTGAGATCTTCTTCAATTTCTTTCTTCAGAGACTTGAAGTTCTTGTCATACGGATCTTTCACTTCCTTAGTTAAAGACACACCAATGTATTTTATATTATTTGTGACTATTGTGAAGGGTGTTGTTTCCCTAATTTCTTTCTCATCCTGTTTATCCTTTGTGTAGAGAAAGGCCATTGATTTGTTTGAGTTAATTTTATATCCAGCTACTGCGCTGAAGCTGTTTATCAGGTTTATGAGTTCTCTGGTGGAATCTTTAGGGTCACTTATATATACTATCATATCATCTGCAAATAGTGATATTTTGACTTCTTTCTTTCCAATTTGTATCCCCTTGATATTCTTTTGTTGTCGAATTGCTCTGGCCAGGACTTCAAGTACTATATTGAATAGGTAGGGAGAAAGTGGGAAGCCTTCTCTAGTCCCTGATTTTAGTGGGATTGCTTCAAGTTTCTCTCCATTTACTTTGATGTTGGCCTCTGGTTTGCTGTTGATTGCTTTTATTATGTTTAGCTATGGGCCTTGAATGTCTGATCTTTCCAAGTCTTTTATCATGAATGGTGTTGGATTTTGTCAAATACTTTCTCAGGATCTAACATGTTGGATTTTGTCAAATACTTTCTCAGAATCTAACATGTGATTTTTGTCTTTGAGTTTGTTTATATAGTGGATTACATTGCTGGATTTCAATATATTAAACCATCCCTGTGCACCATGACCTGCCTCCTGGCTGAAGATGAAGGCCTGAATCATGGCCTGTCCTAGAAGATGTGCTGCCTCTACAGTCTGTGCGCTCACTTGCACAGACTGGTCTCCGAGGGACCTGGGACCCAAGATAGCTCCCTCACCTGCTCCTACAGGCAGCACCCTCCCAGGTGGACACCTCTCCTTTGGCTGGGAAGGTGCCCGGAAGACTGGAGCCTGAAAAGGTGTCTGTTCCAGAAGCTGTGTTGCTTCTGCAGTCTGTGAGCTGACCTGTGCAGACTGGTCTCTGAGGAATCTGGGACCCAAGGTCATACTTTTGTTTTTAAAGAAAAAGTTAACATAAAATCAATACATAACTCAGTATTATAAATATTTATTTTTATTTGTTATTTGTATTATACATTTCATTTATGGGTGTTAATCCATTTAGACAGAGCTTTATTGACCCAAGTAGTTATTAAATATTTAAGAGTGAAGAATAACATCTTGTATAAAGAATATTTGCCAGAGGAAACTTACATTTGTCCCAGTAATATTTTTAATGTTACTATTTCCTTTAAAATATTCTTAAAGCCTACACCATGTTGTGACATATGGTTTCTGAATATAATTTTTCAGGTATTAGATATGCCTTAAAAATTACCAAAAAAAAAATTACCTAACATTTTTCTCTCTCCTCCCTGCTGCCCCTTTTCTCTCACTTACTCTCTCTCTCATCTTTGTCTCTCCCACACTTTCCTCTGATATAGAGCTAGAGTAAGAAGATAGCTTGTGGCAACCAAGAAGAGAGCTCATATTTAAAGTCCATAAAACTGGAAAATTAATCTCAATATCACATAAAGTATTGAAAGTAAATAAATGCTAAGAATTGTGATCAATACCCTCACAAACAAAATTCAGCTTTATATTTCCTAAGTTGCATAGTGAATCCAGTTATTCATCTGAGAATTATTTTCTCTATATTAGCATTATTTTGAGATGTGTATGCAAGAACTCACCAATAACTGAAAAGTATAATATTTTGAAGGTTCTAGTTAAAAGTACATAAACCAATAAGGAACTAGTATCTAATTTTTCCTTATTTATGTGTTTGTTGATATTTATATTAATTGCAAGACAATTGTGTATAATTTATGTGTATAAGTGTAATTAAAAAGATTAAGTCAAGTCAATGTAAGCCAGCTGTTATTTTGGCAGTTTGTGACATTTTAATTTGGACATAGTATCTCTTTTAGCAACATTGAACATGAAAGACATATCTTCAGCATACTGGCTTCTGTTTTTAGTATGCTGGTCTTTCACTGAGACATGCTTCTATGCTTCTCATTCTTATTGTAAGTGAACTGCACTCTCCCCTTTTAACTAGCATAAACTGAGTAGGATTCCAAGAGTCATACATTATATGTCCACTTATCTTTATATAAATGAGCATCATATAATTTAATTTACAGTAATGGAAAACTCAATTTATTTTACTATATGTGTTTAAAGACATTTATGAATAGCGATGCTTACAATTTATTTTATTTCATTCTTTGAAATTGGATATAATTACACCATCTTTCTCCTCAATTTTTAAATTGTTTTTGGGTACATATTTGTATGTATTCCTAGATATATAAATACAACTTTCACTTCTCTATATAATGTTATGTGTGTGTGCATGATTTCAAGGCTGACCAACAATAAAAAGAGCAACTACAAAACACATAAAAATTGACAAATGACATTGGTGCTGAACATGTATTTAGCCAAACCTGAATACTAATGACATATTTCTGAGACTACCACGG
The DNA here is from genome assembly GCA_902729485.2 of Mus minutoides. NCBI lineage: Eukaryota > Metazoa > Chordata > Mammalia > Rodentia > Muridae > Mus > Mus minutoides. The sequence goes on along the minus strand of LR751580.1, from coordinate 33,886 downwards.
CTTTGGACAGAGACTTTTGATTTGATGAGAAAAGCATAGCAACACAGACAAGGTGCCTCCAGTCAACTCATTTTTTTTTTTTTTTTTGGTGATTTTTGTTGTATAGTCATGGTTCTGTATATTTGTACTTCCCAAATATTTGATTTGGAACAAAGTCACTTATAACTATCTCCATAATTGTCTTCCATGATTCTTTTAACTAGCTGAGAGAGTGCACTCAAGATAATCCCATTATTCATTACTCAAGCTTTTTAACAGCACTGATGTTGGGAAGTTTTTTGTTCTCTGTAAATATCTCACGTTGTCATAATGATTAGTCATGCAGCAATGTTTAAAAACATAAGACACTAACAGTAAATGTATAACTGAAGAGAACAGACAATTAACTCATGACATCATAACTGTGCTTATGAGTTCCAGAGTCGTGGGAATCATAGGGATCACCTGTGAATATGTGAAAAGCCAGGTAGTTAACTCTCACCCACAGGACTGTGATCCTGCCACTACACCTTCCCTGACAAGATGGCCTCAAGGCTCCTGCAACCATGGGATTAAATGGTCCACTCCTACCTTACTCCTGCCAGATATTTTAACAAAGCAATGAGAAAAGTAGCTAGTTTATTAAACAATCCCAAGCTTGAAGGATTTTCTTTTTTGGATTTTAGTAGAAAATCCATCTTCCAAGTTTACCTGTCTTTGTTAAATATGGCCCAGATTCAGATAACTTCTGATAATCCAAGAACTAATATTAAAGGAGAAGAATGGATCTTTTCTTTTTCTTTTTTTCACATTCATTCATTCATTCATTCATTCATATTACACTTTGATTGCTGCCCCTCCTCTGTCCCAGTCCCCCTTCACATAGTCCCTACCCTTTCTCCATCACCTCTGGGAGGTTGGAGCATATCCCCCAAGCCTCCAGGATCTTCTCACACTGGCACATCAAGTATATGCAGGACTAGGCCCATCTTCTCCCACTGAGGCCAGACAGGGCAGTCCAGTTAGGGGAATGGGATCAACAGACAAATAGCAACCTTAGAGACAGCTCCAGCTCTAGTTCTTGGGAATCCACATGAAGACCAAGTTGCATATCTGTTACTTATATGCAGTGGGCTAGGTCCAACCTGTATATGTTCTTTGATTGGTGGATCAGTCTCTGAGAGCCCCAAGGAATCAGGTCAGTTGACTTTGTTGGTTTTCCTGTGAAGTTCCTATCCCCTATAGGGCCCTCAACCTTTCCCCCCAACTCTTCCATTAAGAGTCCCAGAGCTTTCTCCAATGTTTGGCTGTGGGTCTCTGCACCTATTTCAGTCAGCAGCTGGATAGAGGCTCTAGATAGAGCCTCTCAGCAGACATTTATGCTAGGCTCCTGTCTGTAAGCATAGCAACATATTATTAATAGTGTCAGGGATTAGTGCTTGATCATGGGATGGGTCTCAAGTTGGGCCAGTTATTGGTTGGCCATTCCTTTGGTTTCTGTTCCATATTTTCTCTTGCATTTCTTGTAGACAGGACAAATTTTGGATTGAAAGTTTTTCAGGTAGGTTGAAATGTTCAATGTCTTTAGTCATCAGGGAAATACAAATCAAAATGACCCTGAGATTCCATCTTACACCCATAACAAATGGCTAAGATTAAAGACTTAATCAACAGCACACGCTGGTGAGGATGTGGAGCAAGGGGAAGACTCCTCCATTGCTCTTGAGAATGCAGACTTGTAAGACTACTCTGGAAATCAATCTGTTGGTTTGTCAGAAAATTGGGAATAATTCTACCTGAAGACCCAGCTATACCCCTCCTGGGCATATACCCAAAAGTTTCCCCACGGTACCACAAGGACATGTGTTCCACTATGTTCATAGCAGCTTTATTTGTAATATCCAGAAACTAGAAACCACCCAGATGCCCCTCAACCAAAGAATGGGTACAGAAATTGTGGTTCATTTACACAAAGAAATACTAGTCACCTATTAAAAACAAACCATGAATTTTGTGGGCGAATAGATGAAACTAAAAAAATCCCCTGAGATAACCCAGACTCAAAAGGACATGGGGGGACATGTACTCATTTATAAATGTATATTAGTCATAAAGTACAGGATACTCACATAGCTGGTGGGGTGGGGGCATCTCTAGGATGAGTCAGAGACCTGAGATAGGGGAGGCTCCCAGGAGTCAACTGGAGTGACTTTAGCTAAGATACTTAGCAGTAGAGATATCAAACCTGAAGGTGCCACCTCCTGTAGCCAGGCTGGAACTCCCAGTAGAGGAATAAGTGTATTTTCTTTTTCTTACCCTTCTCTGTAACTCCCACCAAGTTTTATGCTTCAAAAAAGACTAAGCTTTCCTAAGCAAGTATAACCACCTCCTTCACCCACAGCTTACCCCGTGTCTACCTTACACCTGTCAAAACTGCTTACAGGACACAAATGCCTCATATTACACCAATTTGGCTCCAATTAGAAAGTCTTCTGATATAACACAAGTTTAAGTTGAAAAAAAGAAGCTTCGAGGAGCTGCACTGTCAACTTTTTCAATGAAAGATTTCCTTACTTGTATATCTTAGTATATCATTTCTTAGCAGGAAAGTAAAATAGGAGAAGTCAAGAAATATGAGATTCTGATCTGACTAGGAAAGAAGAGCAGGACATGCTCTGCCCTGCACCCCAAGTTACACCCCTAATCTGAGGGGCAACTGGAAGCTGTGGACTAACCTTGATTGCTGAGTGGTGCTTGGCTGTTGGCTGTAGTTTTAGGACCAGTGGAACACACTCCTCATACTTATCAATAGTGAATAAACAATATCAGTAGTTGATCCAGATATTTTTTTTCTTTTACAGAATTCTTGGTAGAATTAAAAAGCATACAGATGCCTAAAATAGCTCTATAATATCAGTTATACTAAAAACAGTAACTGGAGAATGTGGAATCATGAACAGAAATATACATTACAATGTTAGAAATATAGATTCCGATCTATAGATTCCAATCGTTGTTCCACTTTCATTCAGCTGTGTGGTTTTGTGTTAATGAGCACTACAATGATGTTGTAATCAAGTTATTTTTTTAAAAAAATATTAAGTGAGATAAATTATGTGAAATATTTCAGAGTGTTGGTTATCTTATTTTCTATGTTTAAGCAACCCAAGCTTTTTCAATATCTTGCAAACACTGACAAAGATTTTACCTTTCAATTTCACCTACTTTAAAATTCAAACACTTTATTAATGATGAGAATTTTAACTCATAAGTTGTCCCCTACCCAATGCTTGCCCCTGAAATTACTGGGGCACCTTGGGGTAGTTCTTGATAACAGGCTTTTTATTTAACTCTGTGATGCAGAGTGCTTTCCTCTGAGTGTTTCCTGTTGTAAATCTATATATCAGTATATCCATAGTCTTCTCATCAGATGTAATTATCTGTGTTATATGGAGATGAGACTGGTGCACAGGAAACGTCATTCAGTGATGACTCCATCTCTTCTACAATGTGAAGCAAGCAATAAATAAATAAATAAATAAATAAATAAATAAATAAGACTATTTTTGAGTGCTTTACATAGATTCTTTCAGCCTCCTAAATGAACCCAGGAAATGATCTTGAGAGAGAGAGAAAAAGGAGCAGTGAAGCCATGCTGGAGGCACACATTGATTGAGAATGGCTCAGCCTCAACTTAATGTGAGTTTAAAGGCTCTGAAGGCATGCAGTGAAAAAGAAAATTACTTTCCTGCTGTGGTCAGAAGAGAAGCTATCTATAGTGAGTTTGGCTTCAAGTGGCAACCTTCTACCTAAGCAAAGACATTCTCCATGCCAACAGTGGCTTTACCATGGTCCTGGTCTTTATTCAATATACACTTAGACTTAGGCCTGAAGTAATTAGTCACTTGGCAAAATGTTCATTCAGAGATTTTTTTTTAACCTTCCTATATCATTTCCACTAGTGTTTGTTACAGAAAAACAAAACATTTGCAAAATGACATTGTCTCTCCATCCATCACTTCTTGAGAAGTCAGCATGTAGCAGGAGTACGTTGAAAATTTTGCCATGAGCAGGTTTTGTTTTTGATGATTTCTAACCCTCCTTCTCTTTCATACTGTATAATATTGCCAGGGAATTCAGTATGTGGCCTTCTCTTTACCTCAGTGTTGCAGAGAATTCTCAAGCTTCTAATCTATTTGCTACAAAACTTCCTGTTAAGATGTTAATGTTATCTCCTGAAGAAGTTATTAAAGGAAGTTTAAATCATTTTTCTTCCCAATGTGGTAAGTGAAAAGACATTTGTAAATCATTAGAGTGCTTTTTATAGACCATCTAAAATTATCCAGTTATAGCACAAGAGTGACCAATATAGAAGTGCCAGTCAGAAGGCAACCAACTTGCTTTAATTGCTTGATTTCAGGCAGAAAGCTTTGAAGAAAGCTTCTTCATTAATTTGTGTATAGAAGTTGGGTTGCAAAGAAGTGGACAGGGCTTCTTAGTGTGAGAAGAGGAATGTGGCTAAACATTCTAACCCTCAACTGTTCAAGCTTCATGCAGCTTCATAGAGTCATCATGTTTGGGAATGAAATCTGTTCTTAAACTAGAACANCTTGATTTCAGGCAGAAAGCTTTGAAGAAAGCTTCTTCATTAATTTGTGTATAGAAGTTGGGTTGCAAAGAAGTGGACAGGGCTTCTTAGTGTGAGAAGAGGAATGTGGCTAAACATTCTAACCCTCAACTGTTCAAGCTTCATGCAGCTTCATAGAGTCATCATGTTTGGGAATGAAATCTGTTCTTAAACTAGAACATTATACACATATGATTTATATATGTTTATAAGCACATATATAAACACATTATAGCATAGGACTTAATGCAATTAACATAAGTTATTTATTCACCATGCTTCATTTTCCAGATATTGGTTGTACATTCTAAGGCTATTTATTCAATCAAAGAATATGTATTCTATAATAAAATTGCTTTTCCTATACTGTAAGTTTTCAGAACAGTTCAATCCAGTAAATAATTTTTTACAATACTAATTAATTGAAGGTACTGTGTAATGTTTCTGGAGATAAAAATGCAAAATGTGTGATCTTCCTATTAAAAGCCATGTTTTATTTCATTATTGAAGCTTGTGTTATAATCATACATGTAACTACAGAATGTATATTATTACACACAAACACACCAGTGTTAGGTGAGCATTTATATGAAAATATAGCAGAGATGCATAGATAACCAATAGTAGATAATCAATAGTAGAATTGATTGAAAAAATCAGGACTAACACTGGGTTCTTCAGGAATCTTTGTGGTAGAAATGGCATATACTGAATTTCAAAATAAATACAGTTAACAAAATGTACAAAAATACTTTTCTAGCTTAGAGAAACTATGAATAAGTAACCACAAACACAAGGACACTCAGAAGAACAAAACAGAGATATGAAGCTCTATAGATTGAGTCAAACTATGAAGAATAGTGAAAACTTTGTATAATTGGGAAATTTTTATCTTAGGTATTTTGGGAAGTACTATGATACAATCAGATTTCTAACTAAAAATGCAGATATTTAAAATAGACAAACCAAAAGTTGTTAGTGTCATAAAGAACAATTTTACTCTATTACTGAATTGAATCATAGTAGCAAATAATTAAATTAGTGAATATATTTATTTAAAACATTCTAAATGTGAAAGACTAAAACAAATCTTATATACACACTTTTATCACACTTAATTAATGCTATTTTAACTGACAAGACCATGATCACCCACCATCCTTGGCTGGTTTTAAAATGATTTTATAATGTAGAAATATTAAATCAAATGAACATTTTCATGACTTTAACCATCACTTTTATGAGAAAATATGAATTTACTTACTCTTAGTTATTTAAAATAGACTCAATTACTGACAGAAATTACTTTCTGTGCAATAATTCTTTAAGCTTATTTGTACTGCACATCAGATGGTTTGTATCCCTCCCTCAACAACATCTGTTCTCTCCAAATCACTCCCCAGGAAGATAAATGAAATCAATTTATCCAAGAGATGAAATTGGACTTCCTAGCATATTATTGGATAAAGAGAATGTGGTATTCACATAAAATAAATTATCATTCAGTGCTTCTTTCTGAAGACCAGTGGTTCTCCGCATTCCTCCAAAGCCTCTGGTGGCATATTAGCACCATTTAAGCACCCAGTTTCATGAACTGGGTCTTGGCCATTTCAGTGTGCAAACAGCTGTTGCTGGACCTCCCAAATGATATCCTATAAACCAATTCAACAAGTCTCCCTTACAATACATATTCATTCTGTGGAATGATCGGTTCTGTTCCTGTGGAAGATCCTGGCTAATACAAACACAAACAAGCTTGTGGAGCATTATATTGAGTGAAAGGATACCGAATCAGAAAGACAAAACTCAGCGCTCCACTTCAATGTGGATCCAAAAGGATAAACTCAGACATAGAAAGCGCCATGATGGAATTCAGATTTTAATTTTTTTGAAAATTTCATATATGTATACATGGTTTCACATAAGTATACATGGTATCTGGTTGTATCTCATTTATAGTATTTATGACCCAGCAAGTCCAGTTAGTGCTACCCATATATTCATGTCTGTGGAGGTCAACCATGGAGATATGCCCAGTCTAGCAATAGATGCTTTTCCCCAAAGAAAAGCAACTTTTCTCTTCTGGCAGCCACCAACTGCCCTTAGCTCCTCTACTGGGTGTGGGATATGATGGTCCTGCTCCTATGTCCATGTTTGGAATTTTAACTTTTCTTAATTTTTGTTCAGTTCTTATACAGGTAACCACAGCTGCTGCTCTGAGTCCTTCCAGAAATCTAACTACTTGCAAGGCTGTGGTGGGAGGACCACAAGTTGTAGAACAATCTAGTTTACACAGAAATACTGGGTATCATAACAAAGGAAAACAAAATACTTTCTGAGAAATATATTTGTCTTAGGTTCTCAATCAGTAAGGTGAAGGGCTTTCACAATAATACCAGAGTTATTTTGGATTATTATAACAATTTAAGTGATGCCCAAAAGTCACAGCATTGGGCCAGATTGGTTTCCGGCTTGTGATCCTTTTACCTCATTACGAATGATTGGATTATAAGTCATGTCACCACACTGTTTATTAGAGAACAAATTACTTACACTATGCAGACTTTTCTAATTAGACATGAGCTAATACAATGATGTGTTTACTGGTCTCTAAATATTTTCTACCTTATAAAAGTTGATAAAGAATGAAAGAGAAAAAAGAAAAGAAAAAAGAATGGTAGGTTTTAGGGCCATCTTCACAGTAAAGAAAGTGTAAACGAATTATTGTTATTTATTTTCATCAAAACTAGTCATGTCTCACAGAACCAAATATACGCTGAAACCATAGATAATCAGTCTTAGAACTTCATTGAAAGCCAAAATATTGTAGGTTAGTTTTTATGATGAATGGTATTAAAAGAGAAATACCATTACCAATTCTCATTAAAGAATGGTGTGTGAAAAGACTATACTATTCTAATCTGATCTTTCCTTGCCCAGGCTTTAGTAACACCTGGTTTCTACAGTTTTACTGTGCGTACTATTGACTATCACAAATACATTCATTAAAGCTAGCTGCCAAATGCTGGCCAATTCAAGATGAATTAGAAAACTTCATAAAATGTCAACGAATTTCATCATAACTAATTATGACTTCTTGGTAAAGTGATGGAAACAGTAATGAGGAAGTCATTATGTTTTTCATTCACAGTGGAACAATTTTGAGAGTGAAGAAAGCTTCAGCAGTTATTAGGATATATTAATATTAATAATAATAATGATGATGATGATTATTATTATTATTATTATTATTATTATTATTATTATTATTATTTGCCTTCAAGTTGCTTTTGAAAATTTTACAAAGAACAATTGTTCTCTGGTTTTGTTTGTTTGTTTGTTTGATTTTGTTTGTTTTGGAATTGATTGAAAGTATTAAGAACTGGTGAGAAATGGTATCACCTGTATCATGGAAACAGGTTATTCCACAGTGCCTGGGGATTTATTGATACTCTCATGGACTGGAGTCATTTATTCATCTCAAGCTGAAGTTCTGTTGCACTGTAGTTGTCATGAGAAACTGATCTGATAAAAAATGTTATCCTCACTAGAGAAAGACAGATGTGAAGAGGAAGTAGAGAGGAGGTGGCTGAGCTGCTAAATCCTGCTAAATCATCTTCAACCTACTGAGCAACTATGCCAGTTCTTCATAGGCAGGAATGGACAGAGGGTGTGGACAGTAGGGAGAAACTATACCCTTACTCCAGTAAAGACCACACATACTGAAATTATGAATGAGAGAACCTTCTGCCTAAATACTGTTTTACATAGGAGACATAACCCAAGAAAACAAGAAGTTGAGCAACCAAACAGAATAGGGATTGTGAATATAGTTCAGTTTGAATGGGGCTCAGTGGGAGGCTGGAATATTTAAGGGTAGTTTATATTGAAAGTGAGAGCCAACTGAACCTTAAAGAAGTAGGATTCTTGAGATGGAACAGTAGCTTTTTAATCACAGGAAGAGAAGATGTTGATAGACATTGAAACTTTACATCCGAAAAACTAAATGGGTTAGAAAACAATACAGCACATCATAATAATCAACTTGTACCAGCATTATAAGATATCATGGACATTTCTCATCTGAAAGACAAATGATGAAATCTCTTCCTCAAAAGTTTAGCCTGTCTTTTACTTTTTATAGAACAATTACATACATTTAAGATATTGCATCGATCTACTGTCATCTCCAGAAATAATGGTTCCAATTATTAACTTCATATGTTAAAAACATGATTGGTTAATGGTTAGTTATTATGTATTACTTCTTTAAAATCATGTTTTCTTTCTAGAAATATTCAATTAACAAAACATGAACTATACACTTCTGTTAAATAACGAAAGTTTAAAAATAGTAGTCCAACTACCAGAGCTGTTATTTCTATAATGAATAAGAAACTGGTTTTGTTTAAATATCAAGGAGTGAGCTTTAGAGAGGGGAACAGAACCATCACGGGCATTTAAGAAATATTGATCTCCTGTCTGCCACCATTATAAAAATAGAAATAAAATATTTGTATCTGAGAGTAGTAAGGAGAAAAATAACTTAAGCCTGTTATTTTCCAAATCATATCTGCAATTGTCAGTGTTCTTAATAGTCATACATTTTATTGGAACATGAAACTGTTCCCAGCACTTAAGAAACATGTTTTATTTTGCTTTGAAAACTAAAGGTAATTAATTATTGGTTTAATAAATGTAAACTTAAATGCTACAATAGTTATTCTTTAAACTGTTTTATTAAGCAAAGATTCATGAAGGGACCAGTAAGACAATAAATTAAGATGCTTGATTGAATCAGGAAAGTTCCTTAGGAAAGCTAAGAATTCTACATTTCTCTCTAAACTCAGGAGATACTGTTTCAAATGGCAATTTAACACATTTATAAGTGCATAAATGGATCTTTTTGAAGGAGTGGGTACTCCTACACTTTGATAATAGAACACAATTCAGTAGGATGTATTTGGAAGGCAATAAGCTAAAACATACCAGGAGTTTCAAAATATTCATTCACTTTTTCTAAGTCACTCCTCTCTTAGGTATTCTTCTTTGGAACTATTTTAGATTTTGATAAAGATTTATATAAGAAAATATCCTTCAATATAAGCTTACAATACTGAAAATCTAGAAATGGCATAAATACCTGAAATTCAGAGTTGGCTTAATGCACCATGATTTATCTACAAACTACAGTTTCAAGTATGAAAGAACTGAAAATTGTGTTTAGGAGTTCTAACTTCTTTTATTCCATCTCTCATAATATGATCATTCATATGTAAGTAATTGCCTATACTCCTGTCACATGAATTTGGCATGAGGTATTTCCACAACTGTTTTAATTAGAAACTGAGTTTCTAACCAATGCATTTGTTTCTTGTTGTTATAGTAACACATGACTACAACCTGGGTTGCTTAAAATGTGAATTTGTCATCTCTTTTACTGCTTGTATAAGAAGGACTACTGATTTCTTTGAGTTAATTTTGTATCCAGCCACTTTATGGAAGGTGTTTCTCAGCTGTAGGAGTTCTCTGGTAGAATTTTTTGGAGTCACTTATGCATACTATCATATCATCTGTGAATAGCAACACTTTAACTTCTTCCTTTCCAATTTGTATCTCCTTGATCTCCTTTAGTCTTCTTATTTCTCTAAAACTTCAAGTCTTATGTTGAGGAGATTTGGAAAGAGTAGATAGTCTTATTTTATCCTTGATTTTAGTGGAAATGCTGTAAGTTTCCATTTAATTTTATGTTAGCTATCCGCTGTATATTGTTTTTATTGTGTTTAGGTATGTAGCTTGTATCCTATGAAGAAGTGTTGGGAATGTTTTTTGTTTTGTTTTGTTTTTATCATCTAGTGAGCTGATCACATGGTTCTTTCTTTCAGTTTGTCTGTATGGTAGGTTATATTGATGGATTTTCCTATATTGAACCACCCCTGCATGCCTGGGATGAACCTGCTTAATCATGGTGGTTGTAAAGTGAATAAATAAATTCATTAAAAAAGAAAAAAACCATGAACTTTCTGGGAACATTGTCAAAAGCACTAATTTGCTCCAGAAGTTCTCGCACCTTGGGGCTGATGTTGGGTTTCTTTATTAACTCATTTATTTTTCTGGATCCACACCTGCTTGTTTTTAATCACCTTTGGGTTTCTTGGCTTCATAGCCTTTGCCCCAGTACTTCTGACCTTCACTGATGCACTTCACATGACTTTTGTAGTTGTCACCCCAGAAATCTTTCCCACAGTCAATGCAGGAAAGACATTCACAGTTTCGGCAGACATGTGCTTTTCCACCTGTATTTTCTTCACGGGTTCACCACATGCCTTTCATGTAAAAAAATACCATTTTTGCTTAAATGATTAAATATTTTCTGATATGGGTTTAAACTCTTGCCCTCTCAGTCGACTCCGCCAACAGTCTCAACCAGCCGTCGGGAGCATGTGGAGCTGCAACCGCCCAGCACAGCACCGCCACCGCTTCACTCAGCCACCCCATGCCACCCAGCCACATGGCCAAGCCACATGCAGAGAGTCCCACTAAAGTTCCATCTGCAAAAACAAATGGCACCACAGAGGAGCAAACAGAGGCAAAGAAAAATAAAAGAGAAAGGAAGGAGGAACGGCAGAAAAACAAGAAGAAAGAGAAGAAAGAGCAAAAGTTAGAAAATCACCAGGAAAACCTGAGGGGCCAGAAGCCAAAGAAGCGCAAAAAGGGCCAGAAGGCCGAACATGAGGCTGGTGGGGAGGACGCTGGTGAGGCAAACGGCCCACCAGAGAAGGAGAGAACCCGGGTTGGACAGGCTTCCGAAGCAGACAGAAATGGGGGGGGGGGCGGTGGGGAGGAGGCTGATGAGGGGCAAACCAAGACAGCAGCAGGAAAATAGAAGCAGCAGAAGCACTCAGAAGTTAAGTCTGATTATAAGAAGAATAAAAAAAAAAAGATGAAGTTGCCAGGGAAACCTGAGAGGGAGAGCCAGAGGACCACGAGGCTCCATCGAAAGGTAAATTCATTCAACTGGAAGGGGACCATTAAAGCTGTTCTGAAAAAGGCTCAGACAACAAGATGTCAGTCAAGAAGTTAAAGAAGCATAGGACAGCAAGTGTTTACTGAAGGGACCCTGATATAGCTGACTCCCACAGAAGTGGATGCTCACAGTCATCCATAAGAGGGAGCACGGGGCCCACATTGGAGAAGCTAGAAATAGAACCCCAGGAGCTGAAGGGGTCTGCAACCCTAGAAGAGGAACAACAATATGAACTAAACAGAACCCCCAGAACTCGTGTCTCTAGCATCATATGTAACAGAAGATGGCCTAGTCAGCCATCATTGGGAGGAGAGGCCCCTTGGTACTGCAATCTTTATATGGGCCAAGTAGGAGGAGTGGGTGGGCAGGGGAGCAGGGAGGGGGAGGGAGGAGGGGACTTTCGGAATAGCATTTGAAATGTAAATTAAGAAAATATCTAATAAAAAAAGTTAAAAAAAAAAAAAGAAGTTAAAAAAAAAGGTACCATGCGGTGATGAGTGACCATCTCATGTCGGAGGAGGAGCTCCTGACCATCTTCAACAAGAAGATCAGCAGGAACCCCACCTTTAAGATGCTGAAGGACAGAGTTAAGCTTCTGAAGTGAGGGCTCTGTTGCTTCACACGCTGTCATCCTATTGGCTGCTTCCCTCTACTAGTTGTAAAATGTGTAATGAATTATAACAACCTAAAGATGGCTTTCTGAAACTGTTTTTAAGCTAAGGAAAAAAATATATTTTTGTTAAAACTTTTGTGAAAAACTAAAATATATCCTTGTCCAATTCTAAACAAACAAACAAACAAACATGAATTTGTCTCATAGCTCTGGAGGGCAGAATTCAAACACAGTACACTAGGCTGAATCTGGGGTGTCTGCAGAACAGCATTCCATGAAGATCTAGGCAAGAACTCTTTGTCTTTTCCTCTGTCAGCATCTAGTACCGGCCATAATGTCATACATGGCTAATGGTAGCACCAGTGTAATTTCTGTGTCTGTTGTCACATTGCTTCATCCTTTTCTGTGTCAAGTCTTCTCTTCCTCCCTCTTAAAAACTCAAGACTTCATTAAGTCACATTGGCATGGATGATCCAGGTAATATCTCATGACTACTATGAACATAGTTCTTTTTGACATATAATTCCAAATTCACAGGTTCCAGACATGAAGGCACAGACAGCTTTAGATGATGATGGTGGTGGTTATTATTACTTTATCATAAATCACAAATGGCCATTATAGTTTACTATTTAGATATTTCATTCTGTGATCCACATTTAAACTGTGTTTGTATATTTAGTTACAAACTTATGTATATTATAGACTTTTAAAGGTAAGTAATTGATAGGCTGGTTTCTCAGGAGCTTTCAGACATCCTTACTCCTATTTTACTCTCCTTCTCTATTTAATTCCCTCTCCCTAGTTAGAGCCTCCCACTTCCTTTTTATCACTTCCCTGGTTAGATCACTTTGTCCTGCTGCTCCCCCCTCTCTTTCTCCCCACCCCCTTACCACAATAGTTGCCCTTTACTTCCCTAGTTTCTGAAGTTATGGCAGGAAATGTACTCACACCTAAAGATTTGGAGCTAGGAGGCTCCAATGAGAGAGAACATACGGTGTTTGTCTTTCTGGGTCTGTGTTACCTCAGTGTCTTCTAGTTCTATCAATTTATCTTTAAATTTGATTATTTAATTCTTACAGCTGAACTGCATTCCCTGGTGTCTATATACCGATATCTATTCATTTGTTCAAGGACATTGAGGTTGTTCCCATTTCCCAGCTATTGTGAATGGAGCACCAATGAAGATGTCTGAACACGTGGCTGTGGAGCAGGGTGTAGAGTCCTCTGGGCATATGCCAAGGAGTGGTAGAGTTGGGCCATAGGGTAGATGTAGTGTTAGCTTTTTGGGAACTATCCACACTGACTGCCATAGTGGCTGTACCAGGCTGCAATCCCACTGACAGTGAGTGAGGGACCCCTTTTCCCCACATCCCTTCCAGGATCTATTGTTTGTTATTATGTTGACCTTTGCCACTCTGAACATCCTTCTTTTCAGGAGTGAGTTCTTCAATTGAAAAAGAGTGCTAGAAGCTTAATTATTTCAGAGATTACGTCCTGATATCATGCCGCTTTATGCTCTGAATTTCATATGTGATGATTTGAGACATGCCAGTTTACTGAAAGGTCAATTACTTGACAGTCTAAGCCTTACATGGGTGGATTTTGAGCTTATTTTACCTAAAACTTTGTAGGTTTAGGTAAAAAAATGGTGATGTATGCTGCTTTTTATTCTAAGTCAGTGGAGTTTCCAATGGCTTTATTACTGTGACCAACTTTTATCACTCAAAATTCTGGCAAGCTCTAACTACCAATTTCCAAGAGGCTCATGATCTCTAGATCTGGTGTTTCTGCCACTTCACATGGGGAAAGCAACTAGTTTTTGTTTGTTTGTTTGGTTGGTTGGTTGGGTTTTTTTCCCCATTAATAGTTAAGAATGCTCTGCATTTTCCTATTTCATGCCAAAATGTCTTAGGTGAAAATATTTCATTAATAGATTGTGATTTTTATCTAATGTACATCTTGGAATCAGTCTGAATCAAATCAACCTCATGTGGTGATGCGTAGCAGTGATTTACTGTAACTATTTTCTTGTTAGCAGAAGCACGAAAGTGAATTCTTGACCTTATTAGGATGAAACTCAAAGCAAGACTTACATTCCAGACACTGACTAACCTTAGTAATTCACTAGGAAAAGAGATATGATTTAAATAAATTAAACATAAATATGATTAGTTCAGTTCAAGTTAATTATTTAATTAAAATGCTTTAAGCTTTGTATTAATGAATTAACCTTCAACTGATCTTTGTATCAACTTGACTATATTAATACAGGAGGACATACAATAATTCCATTTTATTTTCAGAGTTAAAAACCATCAGTTTCACCTAGAGTAAAATTTAATCCTCATCTTCCTGGATGTTTAAGTGATCCAAGATAATTTACTACTCCAGGAAAATGGTGACTGGTGTGGGAGATGATGTCCCTTCCAGCCTGGCAGAAAGAGCCATCCGTCCATGACACTGATGTCAGACCTGTGATGAAAGGGTGCCTTTGTCTCATGGTATTTCACTTCAATGACTCAGGAAAGCTTCATTTAAGGCAACAGTGTCTCCCAAGACCAACACAGATTTTCTATTTGTACTTATCATTATTTCTAGTTATGGAAACACAAGAAAACCATAAAAATAATTTATTAAGAAATCATTTTACAAAAGATGTCAAGTGAGTCCTATTATATCTGAAGACAACTGCTAATTAGAATCAAATCCTAAAATGAAATGTACATCTTCCACTGCTGTCCATTTATATCATTCTGTCTGAACTATGTATTATTTTCAATTTAAGCAATCCCTAATATTAGAATAGGATACTTAAAATCTTTTCTTTTATCTGGCCATTTTGCCATAGTTCATTTATTATTTCAAATCAATTATCAAAACATTCAATTATGGGAAAAACCAATTAATATAGGCAATTTTGCATTATTGCCATATATCCAATAAATAAAACTTCTATTATGAATTATTATGATGAACCTTCTAAGCATATCAATTTCAGTTCCAGTGGCTGTCAGCTCAGAAGAAGATTGCTGGATTATATAGTTACCCCACTTCTTTTTTTCTGTTTCTGTTTCATAAAGGAAATTCCATATTACTTTCTCATTATGGCTGTACAAATTTTTATTCCAACCAAAAATATCTGAGATGTCCAGTTTTACCATATCTTTGGTAAAATGAGCCTGTAGGCCATTATGCTAATTTAAATAAACCAGCCACAGAAAAGCAAGTGTCGAATGTTTTAAGTTATATAAGGAATCTAAAAAAATTATCTCTCCCACAGTGTTGTCTCTGACTCTGTTGCCTGCTTTTGAGACCCGTTCCTCCTGGTGGGTTGCCTCTTCTAGCCTTAATAGGAGAGAAGGAGCCTAGTCTTACTGTAACTTGATATGCCAAAGCTAGTTGATATCCCTGGAAGGCCTGCCTTTTTCTGCAGAGAAATAAAGGAATAAAAGTGGGCAGGGAGAGGAGTTGGGGTGGGGAAGAACCTGGGAGGAGAAAGGGAGGGGAAGCTGTGGTTAGGATTAAAAAAAAAAAAAGAAGTGGCTCACAAACTTACATTGTTCAAGAAGTCCCACAATCACTTTGATACTTGTTGAAACAGTAAAGATTCTATTCAAGACTATTGTGATGTGAGGTCTTGCAATAAAGGGGTAAGAAGGGTCTTATGTCTAAATCCAACAACAGCCTGAGGTTTATAGCTAAATGGCAGGAAGAAGGGGTTGTTGGAAAGGGATCATAAAAGGTATGGCCAATTTAAGCCACATACTATCCACACTAATCAGATATTAAGAGCAGAAGATTCTTTTTAAATTGATTTAGGGAAATGGTTGCAAAATTGAACATAACAAGGAGAGGCACAAAATACTAAGGTCAGGCCTCAGCTGAGAATGTGGTGCAAAGAAACTTAACTGACATTTGGTTTAGGAGAGAGCACTTGTTAAGTTTTCCCTGTTATCATTTTACTGCACCCCTAATTTCCAGACACCAAAAAAAATGGGAGCTATTTTTAGTCTACCTAGTGGGTAATCATTTTAAGCACTTGAGGCCACTGTCTTGAGTTCTCCACTATTTTACTTTTCTTTAAAGACTTAAATTTCCTGAAAATGTCAGAGTAGCAATTAGATGGTAAGAACACATTGTAGCTGGATGGAAATAGTCAGGGCAGAGTGTGTGATGGGCAGGACAGCCGGAATATGAAGACTGTAGTTTCTGTACCCAGTAGGTTTTAGAAAACCAAAGAAACTGCAAAGAGGATAGATTTTTCAAAAATCCTTTAGTAAACAGGAGCCACTTGAGGACTTCTCAGATTTGATATTGAGAATTAGACTCGCAATTATTATTAAAAACATGGGGATTTGCATCCAAAAGAATATCAGATTCCTCCCTGCTGACCAACAGACATATTACTCTTGGCTCAGAAATTAATAAAGAAAAATTATAATAACTACAATAAACCCAAGTACTCACATGGGGAAAAAAGGGATAATAAGAGAAAGGCAAACTATGCTTCAAAACTTGTTACATAGATCTGGAAAAAAAAATGAAAAGAAAAAAAAAAGAAAGAAAATCTGGCTTATTCAATAAAGTGCACTGACTTATGTTCCAAAGACATAAATTCGAAGGTATAAATCAGTCATTATTTCATAATAGCAATGAAAGGGTTAAGATAAGGGAGAAAGGAAGGATACTGGTAACTTGCAAACAACTACAAGTGTCTGTAATTCCACAAAGAGAGCTAATCCTGCCTGCACTGAATGCCATAGAAAGCAAGAGAGAGCTGGCGCACACATGTAAGAAGCAGAGAAGGCACAAAGAGTGGAGCAGTCTACCCACTCTTTTCTTGTAGCTGCTGCTCTCCTCCTCCTCTCCGTGTTATCATTATGTCTAAACCCCACCCCACAATAACCTGGCATCAGCCAGGAAGGCCTGACCCACTCTAAAAGGGGCTGCCTGACCCCTCCTCCCTCTCTTGATCTCATATTCCTTTCATGCCCTCTCAGGCTCTTGTTCCCTTCTCTTCCCTTCCCTCCCTTCCCCATCCCCTTCCCCTATCTCTCCACGTGGTCATGGCCTCTACTTCTCTACTCTCTTCTTCTCTCTGCCTTCCTCTGCCTCTACTACCCTCTTAACTACCCCCCCATGCCCTAAATAAACTCTATTCTACACTGTACTGTCCTGTGGCTGGTTCTCAGGGGGAAGGGATGCCTTGGCATGGGCCCACTGAGACACCCCCTTCCCCTATACATATGTGTGGGAAGCGGTGCGGCCACATGGGCCAAGATGGTGCCCTGGCTCTATGCCAAGCCCCCTGACCTTCATTTGTTTGTCCCAGTCTCAGTCATGTGCAATAGAAGCAGCGCATGTAACTTGCCAGATATATGGCATAATGCCTCCAGATACCATTCTATCAGCCTATCCATTAGAGGCTTGCCTTGGGTGTCCGTGTCTATGATTGGATTCCTTAGTGTGGTGTGAGGTGACGTGAACTGAAGGGGATAAATTGTGGGTAGTCCCAGAATAAAGCAGAAGCTGCGTGAGACCTGCTTTGGTGTCTATGTCATTCTTTCCATTGTCTCTGCTGGTTGGAGCCGTGTGTTACAACACCTATGTTCCCCTAAGACTCTGAAAAAGACATTTTAAAAGATTGCTCATGATACATCAATTCTGTGGACAGTCAAGAATTTAACTGAAGTCAGATGTTCAAAGACATAATAATGGTGTAGGAAAAGATTATGTGAAAAAATATACAAATTATAACAGGTATTTTAAAACCATATAGAAAAAAGAAAGCATAAAATATGTCCAAATATTAATGTCAGTTTTCTCTGGATGATGAGAATTCTGTCCTCAATAAGTATTTCTAAACATGCATAGAAAATTAGGGTTTACAACATTCCATTTTGTGTACAGTAGCCATACATCAATGGAAAATATTAGAGTGTGTATCCTTCTAGGTTCTGTAGTCTGTTGCCTTCCTTGCTTGGCTGTACTGTGCAAGCTCTGTAAACATCCTGGGTCTCCTGACTGGAAACACGAGGATAGGACTGAGGACAGACCACCGTAGTAGAGCATCAGTGAACCCACAGACTGGGAGGGGGCTCACACTCCAGCAGCAGGAATAGATAAAGCCGTAAGTTCAATTTCCAGCACAGTAAGCAAATAAATGCAAGAAGTGAAAGCATGATATTTACACATTATTAAAATACTATAAAATTCGTAGTAAAAGTTTACCTTCTATCATTAATGAATAATAAACAGCACGTGGAGGGTAGGGAGAGAATGGATACTAACAGGTATGGTACTTTATCCAAAAGCTACTAAAAAAGTCTCACGACTTTATAGTATGTGTGGCAGTTTTATTTATATGTTGTAGAGGATTATTATTATTATTATTATTATTATTATTATTATTATTATTATTTTGGTTTTTCGAGACAGGGTTTCTCTGTATAGCCTTTGCTGTCCTGGAACTCACTTTGTAGACCAGGCTGGCCTCAAACTCAGAAATCCACCTGCCTCTGCCTCCCGAGTGCTGGGATTAAAGGTGTGCGCCACCACGCCCGGCTTGAGGATTATTTTTTAAATATATATATTCATATTCATATTTAAATATATATTCTATATTCATACCTTTAAAGTTTTTCTTTTCTTTCCTTTTTTTCTTTTTCATTTCTTTTATATTGGTTATTTTACTTATTAGCATTTCAAATGTTTCCCTGTTTCCTCCCCTAAAAAGCCCTTATCCCATTCTCGCTTTTCTCTACCTCTGTGAGGGTGCTCCACCACTCTCCAACCCACTCCTGCCTCCTCACTGCCCTAGCATCAAGCCTCCAGAGGACCAAGGGTCTCCCCTCCTATTGATGCCAGATAAGGCTATCCTCTGCTACATATATAGCTGGAGCCATGGGTCCCTCCATGTGTACTCTTTGGTTGGTGCTTTAGTCCCTGGGAACTCTGGGAGGTGGGTGTTTGATTAGTTGATTCTGTTGCTCTTCCTATGGGGTTGCAATCTTCTTAAGCTCATTCGGTCCTTCCCCTAACTCTTCCACTGGGGTCTCTGCACTCAGTCTAATGGCTAGCTGTGTGCATCCACATCTGTATTGTTCAGTCTCTGACAGAGCATCTCAGGGGACAGCTATACCAGGTTCCTGTCAGCAAGTGCTTCATGGCATCAGCAATAGTGTCTGGGTTGGGTGTCCACAGATGGGATGGATCCCTAGGTGGGAGTCTCCGAGTGTCCTTTCCTTTGGTCTCTGCTCCACTTTTGTCCTTGCATTACCTTTAGACAGGAACCATTCTGGGTTAAAATTTTTGAGATGGGTGGGTGGCCCCATCCCTCAACTGGGGGCCATGCCTATCCACTGGATATGGTCTCTTCAGGTTCGATCTCCCCAATGTTTGGTATTTCAGCTAATGTCATCCCTGTTGGGTCCTGGAAACCTCTTGCTTCCCTGGTATCTTGGACTTTCTAGTGCCTACCCCCAGTTCCCCATCCCCCAGTGCTATACACCTCTGTTCAATTTCCTGACCATCTGTACTTCTTCCAGTCTCCTCCCACACCTGATCCTGGCCTCATTTTCTTTCCTGCCCTCTTTCTCTCCCAGGTCCCTCCCTACCTCTACTTCCCATGATTATTTTGTTTCTCCTTTTAAGTAGGACTGAAGCATCCACACTTTGGTGTTCCTTCTTCTTGAGTTCATATGGTCTGTGAGTTGCATCGTGGGTATTATGAGCTTTTGGGCTAATATCCAATTATTAGTGAGTACATACTATGTGTGCTCTTTTGTGACTGGGTTACCTTACTCAGGATGATGTTTCCTAGTTCTATCCATTTGCCTGCGAATTCCATGAAGTCATTGTTTTTAACAGCTGAGTAGTACTCCATTGTGTAAACATACCGCATTTTCTGTATCCATTCCTCTGTTGAAGGACATCTGGGTTGTTTCCATCTTCTGGCTATTATAAAGAAGGCTGCTATAAACATAGTGGAGCATGTGTCCTTGTTATATGTTGGAACATCTTTTGGGTACATGTCCAGGAATGGTATAGCTGGGTCCTCACGTAGAACTATTTCCAGTTTTCTAAGGAACCGCCAGACTGGTATGATCAAGATTTATAATTTGTATTTGTGTAGAGATCATTTTAGAGAATTTGGCCTATTTCACATGTGTCACCTGATTTTTTTTATATGAAGTAGAAAATGTAGATTTTTCTACTTTAAACATAAGCATTGGGGAGTGAAGCCTTACCCTGAAAATTCTGTGCAAACTTAAAGCAAGCTTTACATATAATTTTAAAACAAGTAAACAGATCAATTAATTCTGATAATAAATTCAACTTAACCCAGTGAATAAAAATTAATGTCAAACATTGATAGGCATTTTATATAAAATTATTTTTCATTTTATGTGATTGACAATTTATATTTCATGCTGTTAGCACATGCCTACTTATCTGTTGTCTATGTTAGAAAAAGTTGGATGTGTGCCCATTAGGCAAATCCCCTAACTCTTCAGTCAATGCCACTGCATTATATTGAGAGTAGATGGATTCTGAGCAACGGAAATCTTTATTTACATGCATTCTTCTTGAATTTCACAGCATGTATAAACATTTTAAGTCAAATGATTTAAGTCAAATGATCCAGATAGTGGTGTTTAATTTTTTCTTCCCGTGGATTTATACTATGGAAAATTTTAACTTCAGCATCAATTTCTATACCTGTTAAAGAAGTGAAAGACAGGTTTTTCTCTCTCCAGGCTTTGCAAGTTAGCTCACCGACACAGAAGGAAAGCAGTGAGAAGCCATAAATCATGCTGTCTTTCCCCAGCCCTTGAGGTTTGAGTACTTGTCAGGTCCTTTTAAGCACATGTTGTAAATTTTGTAAAATAATTAGCTGACAAAGAACACAGGGTCAGTAAATGAATCATCCCTCATCTTTCGATGGCTTCGTAAAGCAGAGGTAGTTCATACAGTGTGTAGGCGGACTGTGTTTCTTGCATCTTACGTCATAAAAGGCATACATTCTTTGAGTGTGCATTGCTCTGAGCAGGCAGTAATAACCGAGGCACCAGTTTTGTCCGTCTATATCATTAACTAACTAGAGCACTGTGCTCCATTGTAAAACTCTTCTTTCTTTCCGAGCACTTCAAAGTCTGACAGCCCTGAGAGATTTGCTCTGTGGAAGCTCGAGCACAGCATTTTGTGCGGCAAATGGATGTATAAATGGAGCCCCAGCTGAGCACTCTGGAGGGCTGCAGACCGTCCTGAAGACTGTCACAGAACACGCAAAGAGAGCTTCGGTCCGGAGATGCAGCGTTAGGACCTGCAGCTGAGTGGAGGATAGCGGACTCCCTGAGGTGGAGATCTGCTCACGCATGCACCATGGCCCAGTTCACCCGTGGTAGAATGCCGGGGAGCAGGGTTAGGTAGGATGAAAATCTCAGTCCTACAGCTAACTCTGGTGGGTAACAGACAGACCTATTGCCAAGGCCTGCAGGACCTCAGCGTTGACTGTGTTACTTGCCTCTCTTGTCTCCTTAAGTATTCTCCAGAAAGCCAGGTTGCAGAGTCTGGAAGCTTCTCTTGCGGTCTCACGGGTAAAGGGTGTTTGCTTCTTGCTGGAGCTGTTCCTGGAATGGCAACATCAGGTGTGTCTGTTGCCACCGTGATTCTGGACACCTGCTTCTTTGAGTCTTGGGCATGGACTAGAAAGTAGCAGAAGAGAAGGTGTCACGTCTTTCCCACCTTCGCAGCCACCATCTCTGTTGCCCTCATTCCCACTTTTCTTCCCTTCCTCCTTCCATTTCTCCTCTCTCTTCTTGCTCAGTCCCCACCCCAAACCTTTACCCTGACCAACATTTCAACACCCAAAGTCAAGGGTACAATCTATGAAAGACGAACTTGAAATTTCAAAGTATAGGCTTTCAAATGATGGATAGTAAATGGATATTAACCTTGGTTTTCTAGTTTAAATATTTAGAGAAGTGACCATAGTTGTAAGGCATATGGAGATATAAAGCACTATGGTTACTCCATGACACTGATAAGTGTCAAATAAATTAGCATATACCGTGGGGGGTGGGGCGCGTGGGGGCGTGTCCACAAGGGAGACTCTCTTGTTGGAAAGCAGTTGTTTATCTGCAGTTTCAACGACCCTGGTAAAATATAAAAAGATTTGCGCAGGGGCTTTTATAGTCAACGAAAAGAATTGGGCAAAACCACTTGGCTAAAGAAACCATAAACTATATTTCATTTTAACTAGTTCTACTTTTAACTTTATTACTGTAGGGGGCTCAGGAAGACCGTGCAAAGAGAATCTTGGGCCATTATTAAATCACAAATCCTATAGGAGGTGGTTTTGGATTTAATTATAAGAATTTGTTATACCAACCATGTAGTCTTTCTTTAAATATCCTGTGCCATAACTCCAAATAGTTTTACATAAGAAAAACACCTGTTTTTAACCATTTTGGTCAAAGAAAAAATTTTTTTCTTGTTTGCTTTTAAATCCAGGGCTTTGAGCATGCAGTAACAAAGTTACTGAATACACAACCAGGAGCCCTCCAAACGTTTTTATTTTAGCTCTTCTACAGGCAATCTATTAGACTGAACATATTGATTAAATAAACAATGAAATAATGAATGTAAATTAATCATGATTAATTTATTCTGAATTCCACATTATTAGAAATGCAATGGAATCGTCATACTAATCAAGAATTTGCTTCTAAATTTACATGACTAAAGGTAGAAATAGTCTAAAGACTGCACACTTTTCATAATAAGACATTATTCTTAAAATAGTATAATTAAACAAAATTTACCTGTATTATTCTTAAATACATTCTGTTTGTATGTGATTTAAAAGGATGGTCACAAGGAACATTATTCACCAAAGTGTCCCAAATTTTTCTAAAGTAAGAAGTTGTTTTGTGGAACTATAATTTTTTTTGTTTTTTGTTTTTTGTTTTTTGTTTTTTGTTTTTTTTTTAATATTTGCAGTGTGCTGCTAACTTTAAATAACATGACAAATGTGCTGAGCCAGAAAGAGTTCATGAACCCCAAGAGACCACCAAAGAGCTCGGGCTTGGGCTCTCCTCCAACCTAACCCTGACTCAAGGATGGGAAGGCAGAGCAGCCTAGAACCCTCAACAGGACCAGGTTTTATAGGGATTGGGTATAAGTGAGGGGTGTCCAGCCTGGCAAGCATCTAACTGAATGTCCAGTGTGAGCTGACAGGTGGGTGCTCCAAGCAAAGAGAGACAGTATACAATCAGTGCATTTGAAACAATCAGACCAATCTTTAACTGTTGTTAGGAAGTAGCAATGGAATAATTCTGACCAAGAATAAGCCTTGGGATCTTCCTGGTACTTGGGTGTAGTTTGGATTCAGCTGTGGGTTTATTTTTCAGGCTTTCTCTCTCTCTCTCTCTCTCTCTCTCTCTCTCTCTCTCTCTCTCTCTCTCTCCCTCTCTGTCTGTCATTAAGATGGAGGCTGGTGCCAAGATAGAATGGGTTTGGTCTCTCAAGTGTAATCAAAATAAATTAAAAAAAATAACTTCAAAGTGATAGGCATTTATAACTTATAAATTTTGTGAGTGAGTTTTTGGTATTTTGAGAATTCTAAAGTCTAAATTAAATTGGTCCATATGTTAAAGCATCTAAACTTCCAGAATGCTCATTTAAAAAATGCCAATTCTGTGCACACTTTTCTTAGTTGCGTAAATCGTTTGCTACAGTTTGATGGCTGTTCCCCATCCTGAAATTTATCCACTTGAAAGTAACATATCATTTGGCTAAAACAGGTAGC
This sequence comes from Mus minutoides, assembly GCA_902729485.2. Classification (NCBI taxonomy): domain Eukaryota; kingdom Metazoa; phylum Chordata; class Mammalia; order Rodentia; family Muridae; genus Mus; species Mus minutoides. Next base: position 9,825 of record LR751580.1, on the reverse strand, counting down.
CCATACATTCAAGATTCAGTTTATACTTTTAAGCCTCTTAAAATTTTTATTATTTTTGTTTTATGTGTATTTTTAACAACTAGACTTAAGATGAATAGATTCATATTTTTATTATGTATATATAGCATATAACACAATATAGACATATGTATATATATACATATATAGATATAGATATAGATATAGATATAGATATAGATATATTCAGTTTCTATGTGTAGATAGACAGATAGAGCATTTTGTATGTCTGTATACCATGTACATGCCTGGTGTCCTTGAAGACTGTAAGAAGGCACCAGAGTCCCTAGAGCTGGAGTTGCAGATGGTTGTGAAGATCCATGTGGGTGCTGGGAAACAAACCTGGGTTCTCTGCATGAGAGCACCCAGTGCTTGTAACCTCACCTCTTTAGCCCCAAGATTTAGTTTCTGTTTTGATTGGCTATATGGGCATACATCTTCTTTTCTTTTTAAATAACTCAACTCTCTCCAACATAATGCTTCTGGTGCAAATAGCTTTGTTTGTTAATTCAAATTAAGTTCCTATAGTGAAGTGTCCACAAAGAATGCATTGATGCAGAATAAAAAGTTAAAACAATAAATTCTGAATATCATTAGAAGACTTTATCAATATAAAGATAAAGACTGAATATCATTAGCAACGACGGGGTGAGGGTGGTTAAAAAGAAAGATGTGCTAAATTTTGATTAAGAGTGAGTCAATTAGTTGCAGAAATACAAGTGTAATTAATTGTGTTGATATATTATTTTAACAAAATGCTGGAAATGATTAAGAGATTTAAGGTTTAAAGCAGCTGAAACCACATGTGAATCAGATAATCACGAGGATTTCAGTGGGGAAAGAAGTCAGTTTACTAAGTGGGAACTGCTGGAGAGCAGGAGACTTAATTCTGTAAGATTTACTGCTAGCTTAAAACCAGCTCTGTCCCCTGTAGCAATAAAGAGTCTACATTTGGGGTGACAGCTGCTCAGTAGCGGTTTCACAGAAACAGCTTCTACTTCATCTGTTTAGAGTACATTTATCCTCCTTAATCCCATTTGAAATTAAAGTCTATTCATCTCTTTTTCTTTAAGCAAGGAAGTGTGTTGCAAGGGAAAGAGCCCATAAAGCCAAGCAAGAGGGTGTTCTAGAATAGAAAGACCAACGAAGAACAAGGAGTTTTTGTTTTGTTTTGTTTTGGTTTCTGATAAAGCACCATTGTAAAAAAATTTTTTTTTAAATATTCCTCTTTTTATTTTACATGCAAAACTCAGTTTTGGGCTTCACAGATATAATTTTGGCTGGCGAGATTTGACAAGACCAATAAATAAATGAAGGATCTTGAGAGAGGAAACAGATGAACAGTGAGTTTACCAGCTCTGAAGCTAGCCAGCCGTGTCTTGAGTGTGGTCAGGCCACTCACTAATTTCCATCGACCCTTCATAATATCTCCAAAATTCAGTTCTGTGTCTGTAAAATGAAAAGAGCCAAAGAAACTTTTACGAATATGGTATTACATGAAACAGGCTGAGAAATCCAGCTCACATTGGGCAATCTAACTCATGGTGTTCCTAGAGAAAGTACTCATCATTAATCACCTATCTCATATACTAATTGCTAACCATCATTGTGGAAAAATTCTCTTCGTTCTTGTATCAATATTGCTGTCTCTTGTGGGAACTAAAAAGGGAGGCAGGTTTCTATAGAAAAATGCATGTGCCAGGTGGCTTGCACAAAATAAATTTATTTACTTAGATTCTAGGATGTGAGAGAGCCAATATGTTGGTCAATATGTTTGTTCATAAATAAATGCATCTCTTTCTTTTTACTGTCCATACAAGTCAGAGAAACAGAGAGCTGGCTCTGGCATTTAAGCATATGAATTTGGAGAGAAAGAATCTGCTTGCAACATTAGCCAACGGGCGTGCCATTCTTGGTAGGGATCTGTCACACCATAAAACGTTCAAAAAACAAATCTACAACAAAGACATTTCCTTGCTCAAGATTCAGCTGGATGAGTTTTATTTATCAAAGCCTCGTGAGAAAGCCTGTTTCTGAGAGTTGGTTTGCAGCAAATTATAAACTGATGACAGTTTCCCTTTGAGAATAATTGTCACTTGGGTGACTTTTATCACTATGGTCACCTGCATTATTTATATTGTTAGACTGTTTCTCTTATAAGAGAGAATTTCTCAGTTACTTCTATTTACATCATATTTGCACCATATAGGTATGAAATGTATGAAGCTTGCACCTTTTTCTGCCTATACTGTACGAGAATGTGGTTTCTATAGGTTGAGAAAGCTGCTCAAAAATATAATGAGTGCCAAAATGCAGCTCCTTGTTTTATCTCAGGCTCTGGCAGCTCATTTCCTGCATGAGTAATATCTGCAAGATGCAAACATCCTTAACAGCCTAGGGTCCTCATGTAGGTAGAACTTCACTGCATATTTTATATTGACTAACACTGCCTAGGGCCATCTGAAAACCTGAAGAAATTATGAATGAAAATAACACTCACAAAGTTCTTTAATTCTTTTTCTGCAGAATATAAAAGTGTCTATCATATCAGTTCTGAATTTGCTGCATAACGTGACAGCATCAGATAGCAGGTGACATTAGTGTAAGCATTGTTTTTGTGGGCCTGCTGTCTTTGCTACCAAGAATGGAAGTTGTCATGTGATTATTCACTTCACAAATACTTGAGAACAAGTCCAGTCTACTACCTGAAGGTCTGCCCTGGTGCTAGACAGTCTTTTCCTTTGTATAATGGAATGGATGAAATTGGTTGTCTTCATCGACAAAACAGTCTATGATGTAGATATACAGCTAGCTAAAGATTTTCTTTCACTTAAATGTGCTTTTCAAGTGTTTCATCCTCCTGTGGTGCTGAGTGTCATACTGAGATATTTATTGTGAGTATCCAATTGTTAAGGCATGGCTCTTTCTCTTGTTTGAGAGGGTATTTGTATATGCAGAGATATGCTCTTAGCTGCCATTCCCTAAATCAGTGTTCAAGTCCATGTTAGTACATTGTGAATACGATACCCCAAATCAGAACTAGGAAAAGACTACTAGTGATCTACAAATAGGTTGTTATTCTCAACATTTGGAAGAGTACTTCTAAAATGGAACACCTTAGAAATATATAAATGCCATTTCAGGGCATTGCTTCTTGTGGGAAGGGTGAGGACTTGCAACCATGTTAGATTAATTCTCTTCATGGCTTCTTCTAATTTGTTACAAACATAACCTTTTTGTCCTGCTTTAAAATTTTATTTTCCTGTAAACCCCCCAAAACTCATTTCTCAAAATCACTTTCAGAAGATGATGGAATAATGGCTTGGCTTTTCACCATCCACTCTGCATCTTCTCCTCTCTGGTGTCCTTTCTAATGGTGCACCCTGCTGACTCTGGAACCTAGATATAGTTTCTGACCATTGCCATGCATAGGAAATCATGAAAAATAAAACTTTTGCTCTATTTTTTGCTTCCTTGTTGAGTGGCCGTGCAAGTGATTGAAGTGGCTGAACTGGGTAAACGTTCTCTTATGCGTGGTTTTGAAAATGTTTATATGCTGTTTACAATGCATGGGGAACTGGTGTTCCAGTGTGGAAATAGTATATAATGGTTTTTGCTTAGAGTAATTTTGCCTAATGGGTATACTGAAAGCCTTATTGCTGATTGTAATAAATCAGGTTTTTCCTTGAAGCGATGGCTGTTTTCCAGCTACACATAGCTGTGTGGAACAACCTAAGACAGAAATCAGCATCAACACATGAAGACTGACACAGTCACACTTGCTGCTAATGGCTATAATGGGGAATCCTGCAGATACCCTGTGTGCACTAATGGGGAACCAGGGAGAAAGGGCCTAATTCTTTGTTAGTCTCAATTCTAAATGCCTGTGGTCTATGATGTATGACCTTCTCTGTAATATTCTTTGCATCTCTGTGCAAAATACATGACCCTGCCGCTGTTTGGTTCTATCACAAGCTCTTAGAAAATATTAAACAATTACAAAATAAAAATCCAAGAAAACTAGATCTTTAATTGTAAGCCAGCTGAATTTCTTAAATAATATCGAATGTAGCCACTCTATCTTATCATAATTTAGGATAGTTTGAGAGCCCTAATTCTTGGCAGACAAATTGATGGAGGTAGGATTATTTTTCTAAAACTATAGCCTTACTCCTTCTGTATGAGCTTTAACAGATTGCTTCTCATTTATTTCATGAAGATTTTTAGTGAGGGAACATTAAACAGAAGCACTAGAAGCACAATGAATTCAGGGAAGTAAAACAGAGACTTAAATATAAATATGCATTCAATTACAAGGTAGTTGACGCTCAAGTATGACATCTGTTTTCTGGTAATTCTTGTCTAAAAAGTCTCTCATTTAAATACACAGTACCACTGTATTCTTTCTGCTTTAATAAAAGAACAATTGTAAGACTGTGTAAGAAGCAGTTTCTATAAATACTGCTAACAGGGTTACCAGCCAGCTATAGCTAAATTATAATACTGGCTGGATTAGTATATGCTGCCTGCATGTTAAGCAATTCAACTTCGAAAATTTATGTGATGGGACCAAATGGAGGATGGAGGGGGAAAGGATATTTTACTTCCTTTGGAAAGTCTGCAGCACTTTTAAGACTTTTGCATTAAGTTTCTATAACACTGAGAAAATTATAGTCTTTACACTTAGTTCATCTCTTAACTCTGTAAAATGTAAACATCTGGACCACTGTCTTACTTTTAAATCTAGTAATTTATCCTAAAATCATTAGTACTGTGAGCAGACACTAAAATTGCCATATGTCTATTTTATCCATCACAATTTAGTAGTAAGTTGTTTTGTTTTAATTAAAAAAAAAAAAAGGAATCTTCTGCTGCTAGAGGCGCACTCAGAAGTATGAGTGCACCACCAGGTCAGATAACCAACTGATGTCCACACCAAGAGGAGATGATTCTTCTGGAATTAAGATTCTTTTTCTTTCCTTTTTTCTTTTCTTTTCTTTTCTTTTCTTTTCTTTTCTTTTCTTTTCTCTCTTCTCTTCTCTCTTTTCTTTTTTTCTCTGTGCTTCATCAGCCTGCTCTTGAGACTTGCTCCACAGCAGAATTCACATTACTAACTGAAATGTGTAATGATCTTGTTTTGCTCTGCCTCTGTAACTCATCCACCATTTAATAATGTGGGGGGAATTTCCAGAATCCATACTTTAAGTGATTATCTTATTGTTTTCTGTCCCTGAGTTCCCCAAACAAGAAAACTTGACCACTGGTTTTATTTCATTCACCCATGAGGGCCTGAACAATATCTGAGCTCTGTAGTCTAAATGTTTCAGTTAGTTGGATTTCTCTTCCAGGGAGTCCCTTATGAAGCAGCAACGAGCAACAGTGTTAGAGAAACTTTATGGCAACCTTTATGTAATTCATCCTGAATAGTTCCAAACTGTCTTCCAACGATATGATTTATTGTTTTCATTAGAAAAAAGAAAAAGAGCAAGTGTGTGGTGATTATAATGGTAAGAAAATACTATCAATAGAAGTTTTGAGGTCAGCCTTGAAGTCATATACACAAAAACAAAACCAGATTGACCAGATTGTACTTTATATCTGTGCATGCACATAATATATTGATTATATTATGTATATATAATATATAATGTATAATTATGTATAAGGTATAATACATAACATAATATGTAGCTAAGATATACTATATAGTTAATATATAATATGCAATAAATATGTAATGTGTAATATGAAATAAGGAAAAAGAAACTTAGGTTGAGAGAGAAGAGCAAATGGAAGGGAATGGAGGATGCTTGGTGGAGTGGAGGGTAGAAAGGGACACAGGAAAGTGATGCAAGTCTATTTCAATTAAAACATTTAAAGTCATTGTAAAATAAAATTAGAAAATCAAATGAAAATAAAAATCATATGCTTATCTATGTTCCTGTACTTGATAGAGTTTTTCCCCCCTTATTGGAGTCCAGTGTTCTACCAATGTAGGCAATACTAATACTGTGTAGACATAGAGATACAACCTTGACAATTAGGCTTGGCTTTAATCCTGACTCCCTAGCAGTCAGCTTTGGAGACCATAGTCAAGATAGGTAACATCTCTGTGTCTCCATTTTCTCACTACTCTTTTTAAGGTTCATGAAAATTTAATGTTCACGTATGTGTGTTTGCATGTATGAAGATGTGCCCTCAGAGTCCAGAAGAGGGCACTGAAACTCATGGATCTGGAATGTGGTTATGAGCCTTCTGACCTGGGTGATGGGAACTGAACTCCAGTACTTTGCAAGAGCCACAAGTACTCTTAAGTGCTGAGCCATCTCTTTAGCTCCTTCCAATTTCTTTCAGTGGATGCATGGATGAATTTTGTGTGTTTGAGCCACAAGCCAGAAACTGACATGGGATATCTTTGAATTGCTTACTGCTCTAATTTTGGGACAGCATCTCCCACCAAGCCTAGAGCTCAATAGTTCTGTTAAGATCTGCCAGACTACAGCCCCTAAGTCATGGGATTGGACAGGTGCATCAGCATGCCTGGCTTTCACATGTGGATTGGGGAAGGAGCTCATCTTCTCAGGCTTACATGGTAAGCACTGTATCAGTGGAGCTGTCTTCTGAGCCCCACAGTCCTTTATTTCTCGCATTACTTTGTGTTTAGCTTATATTTTATAGCACCAGGTTTTAATTCTTCTCTCATGTGTATGTTTGGTAACATTTTCTTTGTAGTTGTCATGGGGATATGTTTAATATTCCAAAAATGTAGTATTCTAAACTGTACCAGTTACTTCAATGACATATAAGACTCTTTTACCTTACAGTGAATGCATGTATGTGTGTGTGTATGTGTGTATGTGTGTGTGCACTATCGCATTTGTGTGGTGTAAAGCATCATAGTTAGAAGTAGGGCTAAACTGTGGATTGATTTACTCTAAATGACTTTTTAGCTGTCATTTGGATTCATAGTATATTTGGACCTTTAAAAACCGAGTTTGTCAGTGGATGGAGCTTGGGGACTCTTATGGAAGAATAGGAGGAAAGATTACAGCCCCTAAGGAGATAGGAACTCCACAGGAAACTAACAGAATCAACTAACCTGGACCCTTGGTGCTCTCAGAGACGAAACCACCAGCCAACGAACTTATTTTGGTTGGACCTAAGCCTCCCTGCACATATGTAACCGATGTACAGCTTGGTCTTCATATGTGTCCTGAGCAACTAGAGCATGGCTATCCCAAAAGCTGTTGCCTGTTAGCTAGCCAGAATGTTTATATAGGGCTCTGGTTTACAAAAAGTTCCTGAAAGCTCTACCTGCTCAGGAGAGAAGTAGGGAGGGGGGAGGACTGTGGAAGAGTTGTAGGATGAGGTAACCAGGGAGTGAGTGAGCAGCAAGTGGGATGTAAAGTGAATAAGTAAAAGAAAAAAAAATAATTTAAAAAACTGAGTTTATATATTTAAGACTAGTCAAGAATTAGCTTTTCTTCTGTTTAGTCATGGTGCTTTCTTTATTTTATTTTAATTTTTCTTTTATTTTTTTACACTCCAGATTTTATCCACCCTTTACCCTCCCCCGTCCACCCTCCGACTGTCCCACATTTCATACCTCCTACCCACACCATGTCTCCACATGGATGTCCCCTCCCACCAACCCCACCCAACCAGACTTCTAAACTCTCTGGGACTTCCAGTCTCGTGAGGGTTAGGTGTATCTTCTCTGACTGAGCCCATACAGTTCTCTGCTGTATATGTATTGGGGACCTCATAGCAGCTGGTGTATGCTGCCTGGTTGGTGGTCCAGTGTTTGAGAGATCTCAGCTGTCCAGGTTAATTGAAAGTACTGGTCCTCCTACAGGGATGCCCTCTTCCTCTGCTTCTTCTTTCCCAAGTTTAACAACAGGTGTTGTCAGCTTCTCTCCATTGGTTGGGTACAAATATCTGCAGCTGTCTCTTTCAGCTGTTTGTTGGGTCTTTCAAGGAGCAGTCATGATAGGTCCCTTTATATGAGCGTTCCATAGCCTCAGTAATAGTGTCAGGCCTTGGGGCGGACACTACCAGAATTCTACCAGACCTTCAAAGAAGACATGATACCAATTTTCCTCAAACTATTCCATAAAATAGAAAGAGAAGAAATGCTACCTAACTTATTCTATGAAGCAAGAATTACTCTGATACCTAAACCATACAAGGACCCAACCGAAAAAGAGAACTTCAGACCAATCTCGCTTATGAATATCGATGCTTTCTAAGATTCCCTCTTCCACCCGGTAAGAGAATGTAAATTTCTTACCTGAGACTGAGGTTTTAAATGTGCATTGTCAGAGAACTTTTCCCCCTTGGTCACTAAACCCCTCTTTAAGTTCTTTTTTTTAATTAGATATTTTCTTTATTTACATTTCAAATGCTATCCCGAAAGTACCCTATACCCTCCCCCTAATGTGGAAACATTCTGTTGTTGTCATTTTGTAAATCAGAGCCCTATATAAACATTCTGTCTAGTTAATCAGTGATTGGTAAGATTGTGGAGTGACCATGAGGGAGAAAGTTGGGAAGGCACATCTCACTGTTTCTTGTAACTCTCTGGCAAGTGGTCCTTTGGCGCTCCACACAGCTCTGCGGTAGTCTGCGTACTGCCTGAAGACAGTTTTAATTGGCTTCACACGGACTCTAGGCTTTGTCCTGCAATTGTCTCTTTGTCCTTAGGGGATAAGTGATGAATGAACACTGAATTCTTCATATTTCATATTGTTCTTGTTCTTAGTAACAATGAATCAAATTAAAAACTGGAAAGGAAGCAAGGTTTGAACTCTTGGGTGCTGCAAGCACACTCAATAAAGAGAAGGCAGTTAACCCCTTGGACTGTCACCTAACTTGCAGCCTGTTTTACAATTGCCAATTTCTCCTGCAACGTTTCCAAAATGTGATGAAACTTGATCACATTTAATCACTCATGTCATAGGCATCGTGTGCACAGAGGTTGTTAACATCAGGCCGGTTCATATTAAGCACTTTGACTCAGACTCTGCTGAGTAGGTCACTGTGGCTAGCAAAGGAGACCAGCACACAGCTTAGGCTTTTATTGGTGTGGGAGAGAACATGGAGAAGCGTGGTCAGGCTCTTAGTAGGTTTATCTGGCTTCAAAACTTTTCTCTTAGTAGTGGTACTTGAGCAAAACACTAAGCTGTCTAGACATTTGATTTTTTTTCCCTTAATAGTAAAAAGGGGAATAAAGGATTTGTTAAATGAATTTGCATGCTTTCTTTTTGTTAATCCTTTAACAATTACCTTTTAATATAAATAGATATTATAGCAATAGTAAAAACTATTTGAAAGTCATAACTGTCCCCATGGTTTCATTACAAAAACACCATTCTGAGCAGTGGACACACCCTTCCAACTCTGAGGAGCTGAGACTGCCCACACTGAACATTTACAAGATTATAACTCAATGCCTCTAAGTCCAAGCCTATATTCTTCACACGTCCAGTGTTGTGCTCATTTGATACGGAAACATGTTGTTATTTGAGGTAAGGACATTGTCTTTGGAATAAATCGAGTCTACCAGTGTTAATTAAAAACAAACAAAGCCTAAGTTACCCTTTTCCCCCCCCCCCCCCCAATACTGAAGAACAAGATTGATAGCATTTCCCTAAATGATTCTTGAAATGTTAGATGCTTCTCTTCTGCCAGATCCTCCCATGTAAATCCTAGTGAGTAAATTTCATCTGTTTAACAAACAACTGAGTTTCATCTACTGGATTCACCACAGCCTTGCAAGGGGACATTTGTATAGTGGAATTTTGGGAT